>RJWJ010047724.1:0-10842 GCA_004363605.1 Indri indri | reverse complement strand
CAGACAGAGTCTCACTGTGTTGCCCGGGCTAGAGTGCCGTGGCGTCATCCTAGCTCACAGCAACCTCAAACTCCTGGGCTCAAGGAATCCTTCTGTCTCAGCCTTCCAAGTAGCTGGGACTACAGGCATGCGCCACCATGCCCGGCTAATTTTTTCTATATATTTTTTAAGTTGTCCCATTAATTTCTTTCTATTTTTAATAGAGATGGGGTCTCGCTCTTGCTCAGGCTGGTTTTGAACTCCTGAGCTCAAACAATCCGCCTGCCTCGGCCTTCCAGAGTGCTAGGATTACAGGTGTGAGCCACCGCACCTGGCCCAGTTAATACCAATTTGATGGTGAGGTTTATTATTTTTTGTTAGGCAACTATATATTTTTTTTCCCACTAAAGAGTTAATTTATTACCCCACAGATTGTAAAAAATAATGATTAAATTTCTCTTTTACCAATGAGTAAACTTATTACAAACTTATTTCACTAGTGATAGCCATTATGAAAGTGAAAAGCTGTCACCCATCTTTCCTTTTCCTGTCTTCTACACTTAAATAATCATTCCTTAGTTTGCATAGTTTATTCAATTTAGAGCTACTTTTTTTGGTAACAGCTTTATTGATATAATTTACATGCATAAACTTTACCCATTTAAGTGTTCAATTCAGTAGTGTTTAGTTTATTCACAGAGTTTTGGAACTATCACCACAATTAATTTTAGAACATTTTTATCACCCCAAAAAGAAATTTGTACTTGCAAACCATGGTGACTGCATTTTGAAACTGTTCTAGGCTTGCTCTGTATCTGCTAAGTTTAGAAGGTATTTTATCATTTAAACATAGTATTAATATTTTGAATTTGCATTTTTCAAGTAATGTTTCAATTTTTTTTCTTTCTAAAGTAACTTATCGTATATAAACCAATTTACCTTGACTTAAATTTTTTTTCTTTTATATTGGAAGAAATTCATTGTTGGAGATCATACATCATGGTAAAAACCCCTTGTCATCAGGCAAAAAGCATATTAATAGACTTTGGTACAGCTGTATAATTTGTTATTTAGAATTTTGGCATTTCCAAAATGAAATTTTATTCTACTAGGATAGGTTAAAATATCGTTAAATGATTCTATTTTATCTAATTTTAGTGTGATGTATATATAGTTTTTAGGGGGGTATATATACTTTTTAAAAGACTGGGTGTGGTGGTGTGCCTGTAGTCCTAGCTACTAGGGATGCTGAAGTGGGAGGATTGCTTGAGCCCAGGAATTCAAAGTCAGCCTGGGCAACATAGCGAGACTCTATCTCTAACAAAACAAAACAGAAAAATTCATTTTTCCTCCATTCTACCTTCTTTTTTGTGATTTTGGGAGTGAGAAGTGAGGACAGTGTCAGTCTGGGAACCTTTGGTCTTCTGGTTTCTTTTTTTAAGTCTCAATTTTCTTATAATTATTTTTTTATATCTCAAGGTGTCATGTGCCTAACAAATATTTCCTTGTTTTTCAGGTTCTAAATGGCTTCTAAGAAGTTGGGTGCAGATTTTCATGGTAAGTGGACTGTTGGTTATCACGGTTTAAGTTCTGATTTGATCAGAGATTTTAAAATCACTTAGCATAGTTTACGTGTCCCTTTTTTTCTCTTTAAATGAATAGCTTGAGAAAAATAAAGCTGCAACAATGTAGCATATACATCCTAAAGGTCTTCGTATAACTTTAATCTTGAAGTATTTCTTCAAATGGATCGTCTCTGGTTTTGTACTGGAAACTGCTAGAGATGGATAAGGAGCCTTCCAATTTTGGTTGCTCTTCAGCATTATTTTGAGGTAGTTACCATTCCCTTTCCTGTTCCTTGATCTTAGCTCCTTTCCATCTGTGTGTGTGACAAATTTTAACCCTTAAGTTAATGCTTTATAATGTTTTGTTTTAGTTCCCTCCACCCCCCGCCCCATAAAAGTAGTAATTTACTAAAAATCAATCACTGTATTACAGAGATATTAATAATAGTAATTACAATTTTGCATTTGAAACTAGTAGTTTCTCTATTGTCTTCTCCTAAGATACAACCTTCCAAAATGAAATATACTTTATTATCTGCATTTGGGGAGAATGGACGTACCTAAGAAGTTAAAATTAAAGTTAGATTCTCTTTTCGTACAGTAGAAGATAGAATTAAACACCAGAAATGGCCAAAAAACACAATCATTTTAAAAGAGATTTTAAAGCCAATCTCCTATCACATCATTGTAAGAATGATTTACTAGACTGCCTGACAACATGTGTTGGTATGCTCTTCTGAGGCACAAATGGTTGCTTGATAGTGTCACTCAGCTGAGTCGGGGAGGTGTGGCTGTCACTATGGTTTTAACTTCTATATTTCATACAATAGCTTTTAAATTTTGAATTGCCATTGTGCATATTATTACATAATACAACCTGCATTTTGTTACATCCTTTAGGAGCTAAGTCATTCAAACTCTGGAATTGGCATTCTATAAGAGGTCTGGCATCACATCTTGTAGATAACCTGTATCTTATTATTTAAGGATTATTCCATGGCTCTTTGAAAGCATTTAGATGATGTAAGGAAGGTAGATCTGAAATTGCCTCTGGATCACCTCTTCAGGGGAAAAGAAAGGACACAACCAAAGGCAGAGGAAAGGCTTAAGGAGAGAAAATAGCAAAAATGGACATTTTAAACTTATAATCTTATTTTAAAAGATAAGCTTATTAAATCTTTGGAAACTTCTTTTTGATCAGAGTGAAAATAAGTTGGACCCCAGGTTATATGTTTCAGCTAAACAGTCTAGAGAGAAGATCATAATAATTCTGAAGGTGTCTGATCAATAAAGACTTGTTTTTTCTTTCTTTTTTTTTTTTTTTAGAGCTTCCCCCATCTTCTTAAATTCCTAACCAAAATGGTATTTATTTATTTATTTATTTTTGAGGCAGAGTCTCGCTTTGTTGCCCAGGCTAGAGGGAGTGCCCTGGCGTCAGCCTAGCTCACAGCAACCTCAAACTCCCTGGGCTCAAGCAATCCTTCTGCCTCAGCTTCCCGAGTAGCTGGGACTACAGGCATGTGCCACCATGCCCGACTAAGTGTGTGTGTGTGTGTGTGTGTGTGTGTGTGTATTTTTTTTTTTTTTAGTTGTCCAGCTAATTTCTTTCTATTTTTAGTAGAGATGGGGTGTCTCACTCTTGCTCAGGCTGGTCTTGAACTCCTGACCTTGAGCGATCTTCCTGCCTCAGCCTCCCAGAGTGCTAGGATTACAGGCGTGAGCCACCGCACCCGGCCACCAAAATGTTATTGTTTAAATGAAATTTTCTACCTAAGTAAGTTTAGGAGAAAGATTTTTCTTTTTCTCTTAGGCGTCTATTCCTTTTACAGGGCTCTATTTATTGAGCTCCTGGTTGAATTTTAGTGGCTTTAGTTCAGTTTTTAGAGTAAAAAAATCCTATTTTTAGATATCATATAGTTTAAGAAATAGACATTAAAGGGACTAGATGGAGAATATTTAATAGGAGATCTCATAGGCCTATGAGTACAAAAAGAATCAAGGTCTTACAAGGCTAGAATTAGAAAGCCAGGAAACTAAAGCTACTATTCCTTCCATTTCTCATGAAGCTACTTAGCTTTTCCTCACTGCTTTTCACTGTGACTTGTGTTCCATTTTTATTCTTCTGTTTATAGAGTTGCTTTCTTGGCCTACTAGTGTAGAGTACACAGGTCCAAAAATGGCTACCCCAGTTATCGTGCTGCTTGCTACTTGACCTTTAAGTGTAAGTGGCTAGTATCATAGAGCTAGAGTTTTTGTATCTTTTGGGTCAAGGGAATCTGATGGCATAGCCTAACTTAGTTTATGAGCCTATATGGATTGGCTCCCCCAAAGTTAGGCATTATCTGACTGGTCCATTGAGGGGTTAATGGCTGTGGGTATAATTTTTCTAGGTCACTTGGGTGTGGACAAGGAGATAACTGCTTTCTCTCATTACTGGATATTAAAATGCTTTTTTTTCTATTTAAAACATTTGGGGATGACTAGGTCTTGTGACACGCTGTCTTATGACTAGCATTTGATTTACCTACAAGTTCATTCTTTTCAACTAAAGTTGAACTTCTTCCACTGTTACTAATAACCACATATCCCTAAATAACACAGTAAGGGATACACACAGTTATTGCTTGAAGACTTTTAGAAATAGAATCCATATATTATGTAAACTGCAAACCCTTGGCTCAGTTTAGATCAGGACTTTCTCGGAGCCTGGTGCTTTAAAATGTCAATCCTCTTTAATTCTTAAGTGATTCTTCACTTGTTTCATTTAGGAAGAAAGTTATTATTAAAAAGTGACTTTTAAAGGATTTCAAAAAAAATATTTCGGCAAACAAATTAACTCTTTATATCTGGAAAAATGCTTTTGAAGATTTTAATTTAGGAAAAAGTAAGCCTCTGTAATAAGATTTAATAAAACTAAGCTCTCTCTCTTTTTAAACCACTTTATTGAGGTTAATGGGGGTATGATTGACATATAAAAACCTATATATAACATGCACATCTTGATGAGTTTGAAGATAAGTATACACTCGTGAAACCATCACTACCATTAAAACATAAGCATTTCCATTACCTCCCAAAGTTTCCTCCTGCTTCTTTTATTATTATTATTATTATTTGTGTGTTTTTTTTGTTTTTTGTTTTTTTGGGGGGCTAAGAACACTTACATAAGATCTACCTTCTTAGCAGTTTTAAACATACAATGTAGTATTGTTAGTTATAGACACTGTGCTGTATAGTAGATTCCCCAGAACATAATTATCTTCCGTAACTAAAATTTTATATCCTTTAACCGTCATCTCCTCAAAACTCCTTCCTTTTAATGGACAAGCTCTCCTACTATGTCCAGTTAGCTAATTTGTAGAGAGGTTCATTTTTCCCTTGGTTTAATTTCTATTAAGAGATTGAAATGCTTTTTAAAAAGGCATTTTAGATTATTTTAAAAAGTTGATCTGTAATTGCTTTATAGTTTCATGTAATCCTAATCATTATTTTCTGTATATAATGTGACCTGCCCCCCAACCCCTGCTGCTTTCAAGATTTTCTCTTTATCTTTTACTTTGAACATTTCCTTGGTGTGATTATCTATGTATTTATCATGCTTGGACTTGGCTAAACTTCCTGGATTTGTGGGTTGATGTCTTTTATCACTTTTGGAAAATTCTCAGCCATTATCTTTTCTCATATTTCTTCTGCCCCATTTTCCTCTCTTCTTCTTTTGAAACTCTAATCACATATACATTAAGCAGATTATCTCCTAATGCTGTTCCATTTTTTTTCCAACTTTTTTCTCTTTATTTTTCAATTTGGTTAATTTCTTTTGACCTGACCTAACTTCAATTTTTCTGAGTATTTCCTTTGCTGAGTCTCGTCTTTTGATTAGCATAGCCTGGCTTATGAGCCATCAAAATTTCTCTTTTCTAATGATGCATTTTTCACTTCTAGCATTTCCATTTATCTGTTTATATTTCCATCTATCTGCTGAAATTTCCCATCTGATTTTATGTTTATTTTTTCCATTAGATTGTTTAATATATCTATTATTGTTATTTAAATCTTCCTGTCTAATAATTACAATATCTTGCCTCTCTCTGAGTTTGGGTCTGTTGACTTGTTTCTCTCTTAATGATGGATCACATTTTCTTGCTTCTTTGTGTGCCTTATAATTTTTTATCGAATGCCAGACATTGCCTATTAAAAAGCTGATTTTGGAGGTTATCTGGCTTGCTTTGTAGTTGGATTGTGAGTAACATTTTCTTGTGACTTCACATCTTACAACAAATATTTATATATTTATAATGTTGTATATTTATAGTTTTGCAAGTGTTACCTGGCTTTTGGCTTTAAGAAATTGTAATTTTTTACTTAAGTTTGATCTGTCCTATTCTTATTTTTCAAAAACCTCAATTTGAATTTCCTCACAGTAAAACCTGAATTTAAGCGTAATCCAATTGTAACTTTTATTGGGAATTTCTCCCCGTACCTGGAATTGTACCTTTTTTTGAGAAACAAACAGGTCACAGGATCATATCAGCAATTTAGAAAGAAACAAAACAGAATGAAGCCTTCCTAGAATTTAACCTGAGTCATTACACATCCAGTCTAGTCCGTTCCTCCAGAGTGATGTACAGAACCTGACTTCAGGGAACTGCCACAACCACAGTAATCAGAGATGCACTTTCTTTTTCTAAAGTGAACTTAGGAAAATAGGCTCAGACATTTTGCAAGATTTTCAATAATAAGGACTGAAACTAAAAGGTATTTGGGATGAGCCAGAAAATTGTTAGCTATAGTACTTAATTCTCTGGGCCATTGTGGTTGAGTTTTTATTGAATATAAAAAATAAAATCTGTTGAGAAACAAGAGAAATTTCTATCTTTAAGTATATATTCCGGGTTTTTTTTTTGAGACAGGGTCTTGCTCTGTTGCCTGGGCTAGAGGGCAGTGGTGTTATCATAGCTTATTATAGCCTCCAACTCCTGGGCTCAAGCAATCCTCTTGCCTCAGCCTCCTGAGTAGCTGGGACTACATACATTATACCACCATGACTGGCTAATTGTTTTTATTTTTAGTAGAGATAAGGTCTCACTATTGCCCAGGCTGGTGTTGAACTTCTGGGCTCATGTGATCCTCCCTCCTCGGCCTCCCAAAATGCTAGGATTACAGGTGTGAGCCATTGCACCTGGCCTTTAAATGGCTATTCTGATTTGTTAGATGAAAATGGATAGTTCATAAGATCATGGTTGGTTATATTTGGAAGAAATATCTTTTGTAATCATCATATACCATGATAAATAGTACTTATGGTTGGTTATATTTGGAAGAAATATCTTTTGTAATCATCATATACCATTATAAATAGTACTTATGGTGGTCCGTATTCATTATTCAAAAGGCTGCTTTTTTTTTTTTTGTTCTTGTCTCTTTCAATGCCTTTTTGCCCTTTGTCCCCTTCTTCCAGTGATCACACAACTGTTTGCTTATTCTCTGTTAACCACAATTTAATTAATTAATTAATTAAGACAGGATCTTGCTCTGTCACCCAGGCTGGAGTACAAGTGGCACAATCATAGCTCACTGTAACTTTGAACTTTTGGACTTAAGCAATCCTCCCACTTCAGCCTCCTGAGTAGCTGGGACTACAAGCTTGTACCACTCTGCCCGGCTAATTATTTAATTTTTTGTAGAGAAAGGGTCTTGCTGTATTGCCCAGGCTAGCTTCAAAATCCTGGCCTCAAGCCATCCTCCTGCCTCAGCCTCCCCAGTAGCTGGGATTACAGGCATGGGCCACTGCACCCAGCTCCTGGCTCAGATACCTTTAGCATAGTACTTTTTTTGTAGTTTCCCTCCCTCAACTCCCCATCTCCAACCTATAATAGAACTGCTTATTTAAGAACATTTAATATTAATGTGGATAGGATTTGTGTATTAAATATGCTTATTAGTGTTAAACAAAAGACTTAATTTTGTGGTTGTTAACTTGACTATAAATCTTTCCAGTGATTCTTAAACAATCTGAATTCTAGCTTTGTTTCCAGTTAATCAAGGTACTAACCAAAGTTAGAATCTTTCAATGACATTCGAGCACCTATTTTCATAGAAAACAGATAATTCTTAAAATTAAAAATAGCCTTACTTTTAATCTTTTTAATATAAAGCATTTTATAAGTGCCAGAGGATTTAATTGTTGTAACCAACATTTAAGTTTTGTTGGCAAGCTGTGATGGCAGCTGGCACTTTTTCTTTGGTGGTAGGGGGAACATTTGGTACATTTTTTTGTGACTTTGTTCAGATCTTAGACATGTGCTTGTATTTTGTATGAATACTCTGTTAAAAACATTTTCATGACTTTGTCATTTTTGGTAAATCATTTTGAATTTTAATAAACATTAAACATAAGTTGGGATGGGGGATAGAGTTGAATACAAAATAAATATAAAAGCATTTCTTTGTTCTTCATTCATTGAACAAATCTCATTAGTTAGACATTATGTTGAGTGTGGGGGATATTGACATGATACATTTCTTCCCTATTAAGGGATGCTGGAATTCTTGCTCAGGGTCTCTAGGGGGAGGCTAAGGAAACAAATAGTTAGTGAGTGATACAGAGTGGTAAGTCCTGTGGCGGTGGTATGAATAGGTTTTCTGAGATTGAGAAGGGAGTTGTTCTTGAGTTTATTCTTACAGGACTACAAATAATTACTCAAGTAAAAGGGTAGGGATGTGATAGGCATTGCCAGCTATGAAAATGGCACATATGAAAGTATGACCACAGCTGGAACATTTCCTAGAGTGTTAATAATTATAGTTATTTCCTAGAGTGTTAAATTATTAAATTGAACACAGTTGTGAATTTAATTTGTTAGCTAAGTGAGAGATGAGAGTTCAGATATTTTAATTCTGGCTAGAAGTTAGCTGGGGAAGAGAGACCCCTTACTCCAAGGGTGAGAGTAGGAGCCTTTTTCCTGATGAAGAGTTTCAGGTATATCAGAAGAATACCTACCTCAGGAAATGGAAATGATGACAAGATTACGAATATATTCTGACCTTGATAAGTCTTGAGATCTACACAGTTCTTGTAAGGAAAGAAATCTTCTTCATGGAAGAGTTGTAATTAATTGTCTTACTCTGTGTCCATGAAAACCTAAGAAAATACACTAGTATGAGTCTCAGGAAGAAGTAAGCCTTATTTTACTAGCTTCTAATATTGAAAATGCAAAATATATTTTATCAAGTATGTTTCATTTTCCACGATGGTTCTTGCCGGTAAGTTAGCCCTCCAGAAGTGGTCCAGAATGGCCCAATTTGGAGTATATATCTAGTGAGTCATATACAAGAGGCATTCTTTAGCTTACTTTCTAAGTTAATGATCTTGTCCTGGTCTTTCTGAATTGTTCATTTATGATAGGCAAAGAACCTTTAGGGGGGATTAAAGCAGTACAGTTGTGTGTGGCTTGTGTTCTGATTATCCTATGCAGAGTCTCATGATCTTGTCTGGTTTTCTCTTTTTTAAAAAATTAAAAAAACAATTTTTTTTTTTTTTTTTGAGACAGAGTCTCGCTCTGTTGCCCGAGCTAGAGTTCCATGGCATCAGCCTAGCTCACAGCAACCTCAAATTCCTGGGCTCAAGTGAGCCTCCTGTCTCAGCCTCCTGAGGTGCTGGGACTACAGGCATGCGCCACCATGCCCAGCTAATTGTTTTCTATATATTTTTAGTTGTCCGGATAATTTCTTTCTATTTTTAGTAGAGACGGAGTCTTGCTTTTGCTCAGGCTGGTCTCGAACTCCTGACCTTGAACAATCCTCCCACCTCAGCCTCCCAGAGTGCTAGGATTACAGGCGTGAGCCACCACACCTGGCCCTATTTTTTTTTTCTTTTCTTTTTTTAAAATTTTTTTCTTTTTGTTTGGAGACAGAGTCTTACTCTGTTGCCCTGGGTAGAGTGCAGTGACGTTGTCATAGCTCACTGCAATCTCAGACTCCTGGGCTCATGCAATCCTCCTGCCTCAGCCTCCCAAGTAGCTGGGACTACAGGCATGCGCCAAGATGCCCAGCTAATTTTTCTATTTTTAGTGGAGACAGGGTCTCACTCTAGCTCAGGCTGGTCTTGAACTCCTGAGCTCAAGCCATCCTCCCATCCCAGCCTCCCAGAGTGCTGGGATTACAGGCGTGAGCCACCATGCCCGGCCTGTTTTTCTCTTTTTATGTGTAAGTGCTGTGCTGCTTAAATATTTCCACATTCTAGAATGTAGTTCTTTTTAAAATCTAGAGTAATTCTTTCTATTGTAATAATTAAAAATAATTCTTTCTAAAGTAGAGAAATCCTGATCAAGGAGATTCTTTTGTGGGGAGTCTTATAATCAATTCTGTGGTAGTTATTAAATGCCTTTTGTGCCAGGCAGTGCTGTGGGCTTTGAGAATACATCATTGAATTAGATAGACTTAAATACTTCCTGCAAGGAGCTTACATTCCATTGGGTAAGAGAGACAATAAATTTAATGAAAAGTAATTATATAATATGTTATAAGGCAATGGGTGCTATGGGGAAAAGATAGATGGTGATAATGGGAGTACTGCAGTGAAGATGGAGTAGTAATTTTAAACTGGATGGTCAGGGTAAGCCTCACTGAGAAGGCAATATTTGAGCGAAGACTCAAAGGAGGTGAAGGAGTGAGTCATGTGAACTTCTTTCTTTTTTTTTTTTTTCATTCAGTAGATGTTTATTGAGCATCTGCTATGTGCACCCCCTGGGCTGGGGATACAATAGTTGTTTTAGGTTGGGTTCCCTGGAAACACTCTGATAGGGAGGTCTGAGTGTCGATTAATCGGGATGCCCTTGGGAATATCACCTGTAGGGGAGTGAAGACGGGCGGCAGGGCTTAGGCGGAGGAAGGAGTTGAACTGCTGATGTATTCTCAACAGAGGCCTCAGCCTGACCCAAGGGAGGCTCTGAAACTCTCATGTGAATTTCTGAGGGAAGAAAATTTCAGTCAGAGAGAACAGCTAGTGCAGAATTTTTGAGGTGAATTGAGCTTGTCATTGTTTTTTTTTTTTTTTTTTTTTTGAGACAGGGTCTCACTCTCTTGCCTGGGGCGAGTGCGGTGGCATCAGCCTAGCTCACAGCAACCTCAAACTCCTGGGCTCGAGCAATCCTACTGTCTCAGCCTCCCGAGTAGCTGGGACTACAGGCATGCGCCACCATGCCCGGCTAATTTTTTCTGTATATATTTTTAGCTGTCCAATTAATTTCTTTCTATTTTTGGTAGAGACGGGGTCTCGCTCTTGCTCAGGCTGGTCTCG
>RJWJ010047722.1:0-10852 GCA_004363605.1 Indri indri | reverse complement strand
GGGCATGATAGAACTTAAATGTCTTTGTGAAAGAAATGTGTGTTTACAAGGATATTAGTAGATGTCTGAAAACAATGTAGTTTTTAAAAGATTTCAATTTAATTGTATAAATTTTTGATAGTCTGTGTTTTCACAGTACTGTGGCATTTTAGATTTTTAAGCTTTGTAGAATTGCTAGCTGAATTGAAATAGATAGCTTAGGTTCTCTGATATCCATTTAAATGCTCAACAAACTGTCATAAGGAAGTAGTTTTGCATGGTTTATAACAACTTTAAGAAATTTGCTGCTGTGCTATGAATACATCCAATTATACTAAATATGACTTTCAAAATTACTTTTTGCTATTACCTGGACAAGTTAGCATAGAAGGAAGTGGTGCCTAGATATAGGATGCTAATACAGATTGTAACATTTGATATATTCAAATAAGTCTCTGCATTAAAAAAAGGGAAAGTTATAGCACTATTTAATACACATAAAACCTAATTAGAAAGAAGAGTTGAGTTTTCAGGTCTGAATTTTTAATTTCATGGCAAGATATTTTTATTAATTGACAGAGGAGTCACTTATAGTTCTCAATGTTATCTATTGAATTTTAGATGATTGCATATTGAATTTTATTAAGAAATTGATTGTAGTGGGAGGGCAGAATCCAGAATCATAGAATGTTAGAGAGCAGGAAGATACTTTGGCTATCACCTTCTTAGCCCCAAAACTCTGTTTTTCAGTGAAGAAATTATAGCTTTAAAAAGTCGAAGAGAAACAAAGAGCCTAGGAAAGTGGGTCTAAATGGAGTGCTGCAGCAGACAATTTAGAACAAATAGACCTTGGCTTGTGAACACTGGGTAAATGTGGGGCGTGGGCCATGAGCCATAAAGGGAGATGGCAGCAAAGATAAAGCTCAAATACCATGAAAAAATGGCCAGGCAGTAACAGAAGCAACTCCATCAGCTACAGGGTAACATGTTGGGGACCACTCTGACAACTGTCAGTTTCTATTCTAGAATACTTTATAAGATTTATAAGTATTTTATAAGATTTTAAATATCTCAAGTTGTAAAATTAAGAAAAAAATGTTGGGTGTTATCCCTTATTAAAAATAGATGCCAGAGCTCATGAAGTTCACTCCCCCATATGAAATTGTACATTTATTGCTAATATTTGTTGCCAAATTAAAAAAAGAGACAGCTTGATAGAAAGAGGTGATAATTATCCATGAGTAAATTAGCATAGTTATAAAGATATTTATACATTATCTCTTAAAAGTGATCTCTTTATCATGTAAAGGTTATGAAAATTGAAAGCGAACTGAATTTCAAAGAATAAGAGAAAATATGTTAAATAAATTGAAATCTACCTTTATAATGGCCCACTGCGTAATTATTAAAGAGTATGGATTCAAAGAATGTATAATGAGTTTGGAAAAATCATAATTTTAAGAGAAACTGGAAGCAAATGATTATCTATCTCTCTAGATGCAGACAGAGAAAAATTGAAAGTAAAGTTAAAAATAACCTGCTATGATGCCACTTGCTAATATTGATGCTTTATTTCCTTGTATTTTCCAACTTTTAAAACTTCTAACAATGACTATTTATTGCTTTTCTTTCTTTTTTTTTTCCTTCCTTTTTTTTCTTCATCATGCTTTGCACCTGTATCAGTCAGGCTGCAGTCAGGCTGCAGTCAGGAGACAGTAACCACACAAGTAATTTCAACAGGGTGAATTTGATATGAAGCATAGTTAACCAGGTAAAGGGTGGCTGCTTTGGGTGTAACAGTTAGCACAGCAGAAGGCAGCTTCCATTCCTAGGGCTGAGTGAAATTTGAACACTGAAGAAACTCAGAATTTAAAGGAGGCTAACTCCATTCCCCCAAGGCTGAAATTCATTCCTCTGAGGAGATGGCACAGTGGCTGGTGATTCAGCCTCTCTCTCTCCCTTCTACCACTGCAGTAAAGAAGAGATTTCTTGGAGGCCGTTTGACGTAAATGTGAGAACTTCCCATCCATGTGGCCAAGGAGAAAATTTTTAGAGGCTGCCTGGAACCACAGGAGCAGCCCACTGGAACAGGGAATGCTGCAGGGTCCCACCATACTGCCAGCCATTTGCTGCTTGGGGGAGGTGAGGCGGGCAGAAAAAAATAAAACTTATTTCTTTCTTTTCTAGTATGCACTTAATGTGGAAGATATGACTGTGGAAGACATAGGCATTTCATTTTAATTCTAGTCTTACAGTGTCTTTTAAATAATTTCTATATACAAACCAGAGTTATACAATTCTAACTAATGTTATCTTGAGTTGATGTCTGGTACAGACATTGAATTGGTAACTGCATACATTGACATGACTATTCTCAATCTAGTGATTAATTAGGAGATACCTGCTGGTTTTATTAAGACTTGATTAATGTGTTTCACAAATGCAAATCTACTGTAGCATTCACTGCTTGAAAGTCTTTAACGATGTCCTATTGTTTTTAAGGTAAAGATGCAAATCCATAGCTTAATCGTCAAGCTCTTGACTAGATTACCTGACAATTCTCATTTCATGCCACTTTGTCAATTTTTGTGTTTCATTTCCATCAGATTTCATGTACATACTTAAAAAGATCATGCTTTTTTCCAGTTCAGAGCCTTTATCCTTTCCTCTCCCTCTGCAGAGCATGTCCTTCACATTCGTCCTTCCCATTTCTACCTTCCCTTCTCTCACATACTATTTAGTTGTGTAATTAGTTGTTTAGCTTTGGCTTCCTAGTGAATTGGTCACACTATTTACACCTGGACGCCCTGTCTTGTTTAAGTCTTAGCACTTCGTCATTATTTGTCAAATTGAAGGAATAAATAGGAAGGTAGGAAGAGTGAGCTGAAGTGTGATCTGCAGTGGGACAAAAAGGGAAGTAAAATTGTAATAAAACTTTTCTGGTGGCTCTTCTCAACTATTAACACTAAATGTATTTGAAATATGTGAAGTAAAAAAAAAAGTAGGATTTGGACCACTCATATGAGGAACTACACCACCATAAAACGGTTGATACTAGGTTGTATTTGTTGTTGTAATATCAGTGTTACTAATACAACAATATTCAATATTTAGGTTAAAAATTGTCAGTTAAATCCTGAAATTTTAGTTTGAAATTGATTCAGTCATTTCTGAGATTGTTCTAGTGAAAAAGTGTACAGACTTTTCCATATTGAAACTACTGATTCTTCCATAGAGCTTCGATTAATTCTCTTCTCCTGTTGTCACACCTTCCTCCACTTGTCCCCACTACCTTCCAAAAAAAATTTTCTCAAATAATTTACCATTTCATTTCTCCCTGTAAATTATAAATATATAGCCATTATGCATCTATTATATAGTATTTACATAAGTATAAATATATACCCACAACATTACATGCTTTCATACAGAATCCTCACGTTTTAAGTTTACTTATTAATCACTATTTAACAACATCTTTACTAAGTTATCTAAGCAGTGGCTTTTGTTTTCTGGTAGAAGATGTAGGAAGTTTATTAATAACAACTTTTATTCTAAAAGGAATGTAATATGCTGTCATGAATCTAAAATATAATTCCATTAACATATCCTAGAAGTCAAGCTGGTAGTGCATATTTGCCATTTTTAGCTACATGCTGGTTAAAGTTATGTTGGCATTGAAAGAGCTAGGAACAGAAGATACACTATATTTTGATTCCATTTTAATAATAAGATTGCTTTAGGTGACAGAGTAGATGGTGAGCAATATGTAAACAGCACAGAATTAACCAGAGAGATCTCAACATGTGTATAATTCAGACTATATGATCTTCAGTCTTGACATTCAACTCTGTCAATTTCAATATTTATTATTCCATGTTGCATAATAACATTTTTCATAGAAAAATAACTAATTTAATAATCAAGATGTACTTATTCTATAATCATTACATATTCTTTAAATTAATAAAATTAGTTTTACTTCGGTATTATAAATGTGTCCCCAATTATCAATGTTAATTTTATTTAATTTATATTGCATGGCTCAATAATTATAACTCAATCATATGTGATATATATGACACAATATTCTTTTCTGTTTGTGAGCAGTTACACAAACAAAAAAAGATGCAAAACTAAAGCACATTGTTGTGTGTTTCCTTCTAATTTTATGTCTTTCTGTTGCTATAGTTGGTATTATTTTCATCGTGAAAGCATATTTAGTGATTTCACATGACACATCTGATTTTTTATGGCTAGAATTTGAAATACAAACCTAAAATCTTTGTTAATTTTGAACTGATGCATAAATATTTCTCTATTTCTTTTCTTAAAACACTTTAAAATAAGCCGCAATTTCATTTTGACCTTGAACTTCTGCATTTTATACATTGTCTTTTACATTTGAATTTTTATATTGACAGAAATAATGCTAGATATTGAATAAATACAGTACATTGTCTGGTATAAGTGAAAACCAATAAAAAAAATTAAAAACAAACTATGGGGAAATCCAAATTGAATTGGTTAATAACCAGTCCTATTTTTTTACCCTCCAGGTTTATTTTTACTGTCTTCTTAGTTCACAGATTTTTTTCTTTTTTCTGTTTCTGGCTTATAATTGCCTTTCGTCATTGAGAGGGAAAGTGGCTCATCAATGTACAAATTTCCAGGGGAAAATGTTCTGTCTTCTCCCAACCTGTGTAATGAGGAATTTCTTCTTCAATCTCTCTCATTTACAGTTAATCTAGCCTAAGGGTAAAACATACTTCTCTTTAATTTTCCATTTTAAAATACCAGTGGATTTAGGGAAGGTGTTCACATTTAGCAATCTGGAGGGGAAAAACGCCCTCTTAGATTATTTTAAAATTATGATTAAGGATGAATCATAAAACAACTCAAGGTCTGAAAAATACATGTTATAACATAAGCATAAGTCCCAGTTTTCTTCAGGGCTAATGATAGGTGAATTTCTATCGCCAGTATAATAAAAGAACTCCAAGAAATTTGAAATATACTGGGATTAAGAGCACTGATGAAAGAATTAAAAATTTCATTCAAATAAATATTTATTATTGCTAGGTCTACACAGGGTCACAGAAAACAAGAAGATGCTTAGTTTTCAAGAAGCTTCAAATTTCAAGACAGAAGTAAAAGAAAGCTTTTTGTCTGAATTTCCTACCTTTTAACACTTGTTAATTGTTTTATAACAATGGTTTGATTGCCAAATTAGGTATTACAGAAAAAGATTGAATTATAATACTGTTTGTTGGGGAAGAAGAAAAAAATTAGTTATGATTTTTATTGGTATTGCTTCCTTTTCCTCTCTTTCTTTGGTACTACAAAATTAGGGCTCTGAAGTCCAGCTGGTAGTCTAATCTAGCCTAGTCTCACAGACAGGAGAGTTTTATTTATTTATTATTTATTTATTTATTTTTTGAGACAGAGTCTCACTGTGTTGCCCGGGCTAAAGTGCTGTGGCGTCATCCTAGCTCACAGCAACCTCAAACTCAACAGGAGAGTTTTAGAGCTGTATTTTAGGGAAGGAGAATGGGAAATTTTTCTTGCTATTGGCTAGAGTTTTGTCCAAGTAACTTGAACATCAATAAGATAAATATACTTGTAATTTCATTTATTGTCTAGTAGGTACTCAATATTAACTACTGGCTTCAATTGAATCATCTGCACCAAACCCTCTGATAGTTTCCAGATCATTATACATTATATTATACAAGTTAATTATTCAATAAATTAAAAATTTTCCTCTAACGATAGTATCTGCATCCTGGGGAAAAAATCAAAACGTTGGAAAATATTAAAATGTTTTTTAAAGTGGTCATTAGCATAGGCCCCAACACAAAAAGAATCCCGCTGTGTCTGTCCTGTTCATGTTTTTTTATAGCAATTTAAGTTTTCTAAGAAAATTTTGCATCTTTAATCTCTGAAAAGTAGAGTAGGAATATAGAGTAAAAACAAAAACATTAGATACTATGAAGGGAATGTCTTCCCTAACAAGCCTCTGCTAAATAGTTCTTCCATTCTGAGTGAAGAATTGTGAGAGAATATAAATATTTTCTCTTCTTCAGAATGCCTTCCTAGTTTGAGGTACTCTGAAAAATGCCATTCTCTGCTATTTAGCTATTTGGTTTATTTGCCAAATGTTTGTTTCTTGAGGCTGGTTTTGTCAGTATTTCTATTTGCTTATGAATTTCTCAAGAGCAATGGGCAAAATTGATGACTATTTCTTTTACAAATTTCTTTAAAACCTAGAAAAGTGTTTTAAATATAGTGGTTGCTTAAAATGTTAATGATCGTTAGTCTAATGATCAGTAAGCAAACCACACTTGACATTTTTTCCTTCGATATATAATTTTAAAATGACCTAGGATCAAAGCGTATTATTTTCTTCTTCATATTTTTATATGTTATAGGTCAATAGAGTTGATTAATAATAAGGAAATATGGAACAAGATTATATTGAAATATCTGTGTCACAAGGTGGCACTGCTGCTTCAAATATGAGGCTACACCTGCTGTTTCTCTTTTGGGTGATTTTTTAAAATGTTTAAAATATTTTAAACTACATCATACTACCTTAAGGATCTTAGATTTCAGATAAATTTTTAAAGAAAAGCACCCACAATTAGTATTGCCTATTGGCTACAATTTTTTGTAGTTTTTTTTCCTTTCCCATCAAGGTTTGTGAAGTTCCGTGTCTCGAGCAACCAGGTTTGATTGAATTTAGATATCCTAATCCAATCTAAAGCCCTTTGGGAAAAAAACAATCAGACAAACCTATTATAGTTCAGGCCATAATACTTCTATTTTTGATTTTCATTTCTTTAGTGACTGGTTCAGAAAACAGTTGATTCCATGTTATTAAATGTCATTATTAGGATGTGGAAATCAACTTTTGTTAATTAATTACCAGGTTAATAATCATTGTCGCTTTTCAGAAAGAGAAAAATTAGAAAATTCCAAATTGGCATTTTGGAAACAGGCAGTACCATAAAACTTATTACCAAAATACAATTCATATACAAAAAGTTGACATCAAAACTTGAGTAAATAACATCCCATGCTCATATTCTCTGTGATAAATATTCATTTAGGCTTATTTTCATATAATCGTGGTTTTATTGCTGTAATTGTAATTACAGTGTATCCTTTTTGCATGAAAACAGTACTCTCAGAATAAAGTATCTGAGCTACAGAAGCCAAAGGTAAAAGATGATGCTCATTAAGCAGGCTAGAAAGACTAATAAGGATTAAGTTTGCCAAAGGCAGACAGTTACCTTCACAAGTGTAAAGGAAAAAGGAAAAATACAACAACAAGCTTCCCGCCTAAAGTTACCAAGAATTATAGAATTATTATAAAAACACAGCTTTAGAAAGAATAGCAAAACAGCTTTTAAGCTTAGCAAATTGTATGTTCTTAAGGAATAATTAAGTTAGATCTCAAACCCTGAGTGAACCTTCTTGCCATAGATAAATAGCTTGTGTATTTGTCTTAGATTTAACACATGGTTTGGTTATGCCAGCACACTCAGACAGGATGCCAGAGTCCTGTAGGTATAGCGTCTGCAGTTGACCTGCAATGAGCCAGGCTTCTCAATAGTCTTCTTATTAATTACTCGGAAGTAAGAAGAAGGAAGAGGAAGAAGAGGAAGAGAAGATGACTGTAGAATTTTAAATGAAAAAGAAAAAAATAAACCCAAACCTTCAAGTTAGAAGTTAGAGATTCCTGCACTGATGTCGCCTAATCAGAGAACTTCTTCCTTGACTGCCTCTTGCTCTTTACCATGTGTCCTGTCATGGTGCATATTTACTTGTGTGTTGTCTGTTTCTCTCATTCGCCTGTAAACTCCATGGGAGCAGAATCACTGTTTTGTTCACTGCTGCATCTTCAGTGTCTCAACCACTTAGCACATACTGTGTGTGTCAATAAATATTTAGTCAATGAATGAATGAATTTTCATATATCAGGGATATGGTAATATGAATGCTTTTTTCCCCCATAGTAATAAGCATCCTGTAGTAGATATGGATTTTGGATGCTGTTATTAGACAATGCCTGAAATCTGGCTTTATCTAACTGACTAAAACTTTTGGACATCCAAGATTGCTTTTTTCCAATAAATCTTCAACATAAGGCATATGAGAAATATGTCAAAGTTTGAGGGATCAGAATATTTTGGCTATTGCCATCAAGGGGACTCACCAAGTGGCATTAACTTGGCAAACTCAACATATTTTAGGTTTGACTTTAGCCTTAAACATATAGAAACTTGATCTTCTTATTTACCTGAGATTATGTTATTTTTAGAGTCTATCCGTTAAGCTCAGATAACCAACTCAAACTTCTCAAATGGGCTTATGCTTGCCTCTGGGGGTAGCTGGCTTAGTGCCACAGGCCAAATACTAATTGAGGTGGATGTAGGCAGGTGTAGCTAGAGTAAGGTGAAAGCTTCAACCTTGGCATAAGCTTCAACAGGGCTTCCAAACTTTTTCTCTACATGCTTTTATGGACAGAGTAATGGGATACAGAGTCAAATAATTTGAATTCTAAGATTATAATTTTAATACATTTGTGCATTTTAGAATTTACTTCATAATCTATCCATGTTTCTTTTAAAATAAAAATAATGATGTGACCTTCTTATTGTAAAAAAGAAAGCTCTAGGTTGCTGCTGGCTCCTGTGGTTTCATATTCCTCTGATACATTGCCTGTAATAAGTATTTGGTTTGATAAATGTAGCCTAATCCATCATACATTCATTTATATATTCAATCACTGATACAAAATTTGTCGTATTACCTGTTAGGTGCCCAGTACTGTGCCATATGTTTGGGAAATAAAGATAAGCAAGACTGCTTTAAATGTAAAACTTATAAACAAGTACAATGTGGTAAGTCTAATGATGGAGGTGGACATAGATTGGTATGAGAATTGGGGAGTGGTATATAGTTGAGCCTGAGTTAGGAGGAAATTTTATTGAGAAAAGCTTCCTGGATAAGTAGGATTCAACCAGTGGAAGAGACAGAGTGGGGAGAATAGAAGAGGTATCAAGAGAAAAATTAGGCATATTTACAAACTCTGTCTCCACATGAAGATTCACATGTTATCAAGAGTTTGAACGGGAATATTCCTAGAAAATATTTAAGTGGGCACTGTCAAAGAGTGCCTACTACTGCAACAAACTGAATCTTGCTACAACCAGATGAGCTTGGAAGAGAACCCCAAGCCCTGAATGAACATGTAGCCCAACTGAAACCTTGATTTTAGCCTTGATTTGAGACCCTGAGCAGAGCCCATCCCTGTTGTGTTAGAGTTTTGACCTATAGAGCAGTGAGATAATAAATGGGTTTTGTTTTAAGTCACCGTGGTAATTTGTAATGCAGCAACAGAAATGTAACACAATCATGAAGACCATTCCGAATAGCTAACCTCTACCCTCTTCCTGACAAATACCAGCATCTCAACACCCGTGACCACCTCTTTTGGGCTTTTCTCACTTTAACCAAAATTCTTTTCCATTTCATGATAATACTAATAATAGGTAATATTTATTGATCACATGTCAGTAATGACATATACAAAGATTATTTCATTCAGTTGTCTCGCTGACCACATGTTCATGATACCATTTACTATTCACATTTTACCAAAGAGGAAACTGGCACAAGTAGATTCAGTACCCTCCCAGATTCGGTAATTTGCCCAATACCACACAGTGAAGTGGGGTAAAAACCCAGGCATTCTGATTCCGGAGTCTATGTACTCTATTTTTTTGAAAATAATAATGGTGTAAAAAGTTTCAATTATAAATGTACTAAAGATTAATTGTAAAAAAAGAACCAATTAAGTATATAAAGATAGTAAAAATTAGTGAAATTCCGTCATCGAACATCCACCACTGTTAACAATTTAGTGATCGCCCTTCTGCAAGTCTATCTTAATATACAGACACATGTATAAATTTGTATAAGTGGATTCGTATATAAATGCTGCCCTTTTAAAGTATAAGTTTCTTATTTCTTATTTTTTCTTATTATCCCTTTCCTTTTCAACCAGCTCTTTCATTTACCTTTTACCTTGTTCCCACTCCAAGTAACAAATAGATTTTCTCATGTTTTTACATGCTCATGAGATAAACACACACATATACACAATTCCCTGAGTTATACATGCACACACCCACACACCCCTCCACACGTTTGTGTGTATGTGTAGTTTTTCATAGAGTTTTGTAGAAATGAGGCAATTTTATATAAAGTTGTCTGTATCTTTTTTTTTTTAATCACTTCAACATTTTGACTATACAGAGCTTTGTGGAATATATTAAGGACTTGGTCTTTATCATGACAACAATGAAGGGTATTAAGTGAGAAGGTGACAAGATCATATTTATATTTGAACAATTATTTTAGTTGCAGAATAGAGGAAGGCTGAAGTGGATGCAGGAAGACCAGTTAGTGGGCAATGTCAGTGGTTCACGCAAGGGATGACGATGGTTTAGCTTAGAATAGCAGTAGGTGATGATGGTAAGAGGTAGTTAGATTCAAGAAATAGGTATAAAGGAAATAAAATCTGTAGGTTTTTGTGGAAGATTTGATAATGAAAAGGGAGTTGTCAAGAATGATTTCTAAGTTTCTGGCTTGTGAAATTACATAGATGTTGGTCCCATTTGCTGAATTGGTGCCATTTTCTTTCTAATTGTATCTCTTTAAGGTATCTCCATATTGCTTTCCACAGAGGTACACTAGTTTGCAGTCCACCAGCAGTGTATGAGTGTTCCTATCTCTCCACATCCATGCCAACATTTATTGTTTTGGGAGTTTTTGATAAAGGCCAGTCTCACTGGAGATAAGC
>RJWJ010047721.1:0-10863 GCA_004363605.1 Indri indri | reverse complement strand
CATCCCCACTCTGGTGCTTGACATATAGTATTGAATGAATTCAAATGATTTCTTCTTTTAGCAACAAAGTTCTGAGTATTCTGCCTTCCATAAAATTATTTCAGATTCAAAAACAAACTGGCAAACAGAACAAAAGAAAAAACTATTTGAACCACATGATTACTAAAGGTTTAATAAAAAAGCTGTCATTTTAAAAAAGCATATTCTAAATAAAAAACCCAAACTGTGTCACCATAACCTTACAAGAATTATTCACCTTGGGAATCAAATAGGAATTTCATTAAGTGATTCTTGAGAAGTCCCTACCTAGAATAAGAGGTACTCTGCTCTCTGAGAGGTCCCAACAAATAAAGTGAGCAAGTGCTTGATGGTGGTGTACTGCCCAAAGAGGGCTAAGAAAAGGGCCAGTAGGCAAATAAAGTAGAAGAAATGAAGACAATTAAAAATTGTATCGATTACAAGCAAAACTCTCTCTCCCTCAAAAAAATAAATAAATAAATAAATAAAGACAGAGCGAACAATAGACTAATGTAACCAAAAGTTTATTTTACCAGAAATGAAACCTCGGCATAATCCCCAAATGAGAACATTAGCATTTTTTGGTTGTACTATACTCTAGTCAGTTCTTCAAAAAAAGCAGTGCTTCTGAACTACCAGGCTCAAAGAACATAAAAATTTTATACTTTGACCCTATTACCTGACAATGTACAACTTGGAGATGTTTTTTATTTATATCACTTTTAATAAATTATACGCAACAGATTACAGAACATTACAATTAAATTTTGGCAAAAAACTCTCTATAGTTCCCTAATATCCCTGCACCTAAATATATGGGATTTCAGTCTTCAGCACTAGGAGATAAATGAGAAACTGAAACCCTCTGCAAATGATGGATAT
Organism: Indri indri; assembly: GCA_004363605.1. NCBI lineage: Eukaryota > Metazoa > Chordata > Mammalia > Primates > Indriidae > Indri > Indri indri. The sequence continues at coordinate 9,963 of RJWJ010047721.1, read as the reverse complement.
TAGGTTTGCTTACTTTAACAAAATTAGCAGGATAAAAAAGTGCCTTATTCTGCTATCCTACATCAAGAAATATACATTTTTTAATTTTTATTTTTTTAAATTTATAAATAACAGAATTTATTGCTCATAGTTCTGGAGGCTGGGGAAGTCCAAGATGAATGTGCCAGGAGGTCTGGTGTCTGGTGAAGAAATACATTTTATATATGTAAAGACTCCAACCACAAGTAAACTTAACAAAATATAAATAGTAATACTTCTCCAAAAATTATCAGTGAATATTCACCACAAAGAAAGATACTACACATACCTTCCTTTTACTTGTTTCCAAGGATGAGGGCCATTGTTCTTCATTGCTTTCTTAACAACTTTTGCCAAAATACAAAGGAAAATGGTATAACTAGTGCTGGATTTACACAGGTTGTGGTCTTGTTTATCAAAACAGCAAGTTTTCACCATTTCAAGCATTGATGAGGGTGACTTTATGATGTTAGAAAGGCCTTTCAAAGGAAGCCAAGAAACACTGAAGGAACTATTCTAAAAGTAAAAAAGAAAACAAGTATTAGTCTCTTAGTAAATAAAATGGAAAGCTGAAAATTTCATTAGTTCATTAAAAGTTTGACTCATCTTAACCACAGAAATTATATAATCATGATTATATATCCCTCAAAATGAAAATTCCATAAATGCACAGAGCATCAAGTGTTGCGCAAATTTTGGATTGTCCCCAGAATGCATTTTCAACTGTTGGTTTGTCCAAATTACGATACAACAAGGTCCATAGATTGCATTTGGTTGATATGCCCCTTAAAGCTCTTTTATCCTATAAGTTTCCCAATGTTTTTATTATACCACTTATTTTTTATATCAGGTTATTTTTGTGTAAAATTTTTCACATTCTGGATTTAGCTGCTGCATCCCCCTAGTGTCACTTAACATAATCTTTTGTCTCCTACCTTTTCTGTAAACTGGTGGCAGTAACTAGAGGCTTCATCAGATTCACGTTGAATTTTTTGGCAAGAATCTTTCGTTGGTAGTACTGAGTATGTCCTGTAGCATTTAGCGAACATAAGTTCTGACTTTTTGTGATGGTAAGATTGGTCAGGTTGAAGCCTGATCCACCCATTTCAGTGATCCCCACCAACCTTTTACTTAACAGTTTTAGCAGCCATTGATGAGCATTGTCTGGGTGACTTACTTGATCAGATGTACAAAATGGTGACTTCCTAATTCTATCATGTCTTCTCAATCAGTCATCAGAAATCTGATTACTCTAAAATACTGTTTGTATTTTCCTTAATTTGCAGTTTTCAGAATAATGAGGTTTTTTGTTCCAGAATGTTACAAAGAATCGTGAACATGTATTTAAACATATTTGATGTTTTAATCCACTGCAGTCATTATTCTTGCTTATGCTCAAATTTTCTCATTTTTCGGGCAATGGAAGTTCCTTCAAGTTGGCTCCTGTGTCCTTATGACATGACTCTAGCTTACTTTGATACTTTCCCTGCTTTCTGCCATGACAAGATACTCCAGATTCATCTTGCACACACTCTGCCTCAGAACTAGAATTGCTCATTTCTCCAACTACCCTAACATTATGCTTCAGAGAAAGGTATTTTTCTCATTTTTTAATAATCTCCTTTATACATAAATCCAAACTTAATGTTTACTTATAAATCTTCCATTACCGTTTTCTATCTTGATCAAGGGGTTCACTATTTATCTACCCGAAAACTCAAACATCCCAAACCTCCTCTCCATACACAAGTGACTAAATCTTTTAAATCTACCTTTTAAATTTTTATCTTCTACATTCATCCTCTCCTTTCTATAATAAATCCACTGACCCTATTTTAGTTCTCAGCCATAGTATTACTTGCTCATACAACAACAATGAACTACTAACCCATTTGTACCCAATTTATTTATACCACTTTCAGAAAAAAACTTTCTCAAATACATACCTAAGTCATATCCTTGCTTTCTATAAAAAATAAATCAGAACTCAAACTCACATTATGTTCAACCCTTCATAGTCTAACCCCAGACTACTTTTTCTATTTTTCTTATCTCCTATCTTGCCCCACAGTCATCCAAGGCCTATCATTCAGAACCATTAACAAGGTAGAAATAGACCATGCTTTTTCATACCTCCATGCATTTGTCCATATTGTTCCTTCTACCTGGATGTTCTTTTTCTTCTGTACTTGGAAAATTCTAATCATTCTCAAGGCCGAGATAAAAAATTATGACCCCATGAAGTCTTGCACAAGTCCATACATTGGATTAGATACAACCTCCTCTGGCATTCCACGATATTATAACTTTTTTCCCCACAGTATATGTGCACATACCTACTAGCCTATAAGCTACTGAAGTGCCAAGATTGTATCTTACTCAAGACAGCAGTGCCTGTTCAATGTATCATGAGCAAGCAATAATTATTAGAAAATATTTATAAATGAAGATTAAAAAATCTTTCTGCTACAATTTTTGCTGCTTTGCTTACACTCACTCTGAAGAGAAAAAGTATACCAAATGCTGTCTCCTTTATACCAAAGCTCTATACATAATATTTGCTAAAAGATAAAACTATTCATGAGCTACTCCAATCTACTCTGAACAAAAATTAACTTTTTAAGAAAAATTCATAACGATTCATAATTAAACCATAAAAATTCCTAAAATATGTACAAAGTTTTCAAATTCCTGGAACAAATTCATATTCTATTTACTCACCAGGTTCTTACTGTAATATTCCCATAAAATTGTGACAACTGCAATATTTGGTTCCCAGAAATCACAAAGTGTCAAACAACAGTGAAGATACATTCGTAATTGTTCTTCTAGTACACCTTCCTAAAAAATAAAGTTATGAGGGAGTAAATAGGCTCTGGTAACATAAATATTATCACTTGATATTGCACTGTACAACCTGCAGCTAAAAAGAATATTAATATATATCACTATATCATACCCATTCTCATCTTCAGACCAGAAGGCTTAAATTAACATAAGGTATACTGCCAAAAACTCATTTTAGAGATCACTAACACATTCAGACAATGGAAATTATATAACTCAATTTGACTTTTAATTCAATTATTTAAACATCACAGTAGGTGTTTTATAATTATGTTGGAAACCCAGAAACCAGAGAAAAACCCAAATCAGAAAGAAGTGGCAAAAATGATAATTAAGACGTACACAAGTGGCTTGGTCATACTTAAGTACTTGGTCAAATTCTTCTACAGGTTATAAGAATTGTTCTTTTAAAAACCAGAGGATTGGCAGAGTACATATATTTTAACCTTTTAGGAGATGGTAGGAGAATCAAGTGGGGAAAAAAGTAGACTTTTTTTGTTGTTGAAACAGAGTCTCACTCTGTCACCCAGGTTAGGGTGCAGTGGCATCATCATAGCTCACTACAACCTAAAACTCCTGGGCTCTAGTGATCCTCCTGCCTCAGCCTCCTGAGTAGCTGGGACTATAGGCGCGCGTCACCACACCAGCTAGTTTTTTTTTTATTTTTAGTAGAGACAGGGTCTCACTCTTGAGCAGGCTGGTCTCGAACTCCAGAGCTCAAGCAATCCTCCCACCTCAGCCTCCCAGAATGCTAGGATTACAGGTGTAAGTCACCTTGCCTGGCCAAAAGTAGACATATGTTTGTTTTTTTTTAAATGACACATCCCTGAATTCCAATCATTCAATTATATTTAAAGCTTACAACATATTAGGCACTGTTCCAAGGTACTAGGTATAGGGTAATGAATAACTCAGACATAGTACATGCACTAAAAGAGTTTACACTTTTCAGGAGGAAAGAAAAAGGGATACTGACACAAACAAGATAAAGAAATATTTCAGAAAAGGACAGTAGTGAATAGGATTGAATGCTGCCGACAGATTAAAATAAGAAGAAGTAAGAACCCTTGGAGATAAACGTATAGAAGACATTGATGGCCTTGCAAGAGCAGTTTGGGGCATGGCAAAGACAGAAGCTCTACTATGGATGGCTGAGGAGATAACAGGAAGTGAGGAAGTAGAGACAAAATCCTTGAACAGGTAAGAAGAGATAAGATCTAGTGCACAAGGAAAGGAATTAGCTCTTGACAGAAACAGTGACACTTCTAACAAAAAGGAAAGCACTCTGAGAGGTGGAGTACGAAGTAGACAAGTCGGGAGATTTGAAGGTGCAAAGACAGAGCAGTTCTCACCTGACTGGTTCTATTTCCTCAATGATTTATGAGGCAAGCTGTTGAGCTGAGTAGACTGGGATAGACATTGTGTTGAATTGTGCGTAAAAGAGAAGTTCTACAATAAGTCATTTTGTAGAGTAGAAAAGCAAACATTCTAGAGCTGACTGCCATTTGAGACTGAAGATCAAGAATTTAAAGTCAGACAAGTCAGTAAGAATGAATGTATGATTTTCACCTGCAAGATTTAGTTGTGGGTGGGGGGTAGGAGAGGAGGTATAAGCTTTTTCAGGTTTAAAACAGGTAAAGGTTATGACACTAATGTTTGTGATGGCATAATTATAATAATGGGTTGTGTAATCTACCATGTTTAAGGAAGAAAGTGAGGACATGGAAGAGGACAGAAAAATGAAAAGGTCAATCAATGGTGATGGGCAGAATGAAAAGAAAAATGAAAAATGAAAAACTAGAATATAACCATGGGAGGAGGTAGGTGGAGTAATGGAAATCTAATTAGAAGTGAGGATATTAAGAAAGTGAGATGGCAGGTCAGTTATACATAATAATGTTGGGGTCACTAACAAAAGTAGTATACAGGTATAGAAGAAAACAGTGACCTTGGTACCAAACTTTTCAATGAATGAGAGTGACTGAAAGAAACATGGGTAAAGGAGATTTTTTTGGCAAGGTCTTAACTCCTTTAATTTTTCATCCTTTAAAGTAGACTTTGGCCAGGCACAGTGGCTTATACCTGTAATTCCAGCTACTCAGGAGGCTAAGGTGGGAGGATCGCTTGAGGCCACGAGTTTGATCATGGCAGTAAGCTATGATCATGCCATTGCACTCCAGCCTGGGCAGCAGAGCAAGACCTCGTCTCTAAAAAAACATACATAAATAAAATAAAATAATATACACTTCAAACTATAAGCCTCTAGTCCTAACTCCCACACTAGACAGTGATCTTTTTTATGCTCCCACAGCATACTAAGCATACCTGTATCACAGGTTACATTTAATGTTTACCTGCTTTCAATTGTCTAAGAGCTCTCTGAGGATGGGATAATGCCCTCAGAGACTAGCACAATGACTGTTTCAACAAAGACTCTCAATAAATGATTCATGAACAAAACTGAGATCTGGGTTCTGGAGCCTCTTCTGACCAAGTTGTAGTATGGCTTCTGGAAAGACATTTAGATTCTTGAATAGACAATTAAACTCATTTAACCAAAGAAGGTAAGGTTCTATAAATCACTAACATTCTCTGATTTTATTATGAAAATATTAAACTAAATCTAGGTCCATATTGATTCCTATGGCACAGTATTTAATTGAAATAAAGCATACTAATTTTTTTGTTTGCAAGGTAAAACAGTGGGTTATGTTATCAAAGTTCACTTTGAAGGGTTTTATTTGGCATCTGAAATTCATTTTGCTATGTAAAACCCATGAAAATATGTGAAAGGATGAATACCAACTATGTGTCAGGCATCATGTGACATGCTGTACATGTTAATTCATGTATGTCTCATACCATCTCAGTTTTATTATCTTCATTTTATAGAGAAGAAGGTTGAGATTCAGAACTTAGAAATAGCTCATCCAAGCCCACTTGGTTAGGCACTAGGCTTTATAACCCCAAAGCCTCTGTTACACGTACTATTCTATGCCACCTTCCAAAACACAGGAGAGAAAAGAAATGAACATTTAGTGGACAACAGATGTGATCAACATTGCTTAGTGACCAGACCAAGACTTGAATCAAAGTCTTTGTGAGGCAAGAACCCATGCTCTTTGCACTGTACCCAATCATGAGGAAATTATTTTCCTTTATTTTTTTGAAGGAAATGAAATGAATTTCCCCTCATTTCTCTCCTAGTGGCTGCAAATTAAAAAGAAAAGAAATGGCTTAGAAAATACCATTCCCCAGAGTTCTGGCACAATAGGTTATCCTATCAGTTGAGTATGACTTAGAAAACACATGGTTTTTAGTCTGTAGTCAATTACAGATAGTGTTTGTTATATATTCTACATTTTCATATTTTATATCTTCAACTATTGCTTTATTTTGAACTTTAATGATTTTCTTAAAAATTCACTTTTAAAGGTGTGTATATGTACGTCAGTTGAATTAGGAGAGAAAACTTGTCTATCCTTCAAGTCTAGATAGCTAAAGCAAAAGTATGCAGCAGTCAGGAGTAGGGAGACAGCAAACATCATAGCTCAAATTCATAATAAAAAGAGCTGAAATATAGTGGGAAGGAATATCTGAGAACACTTCGGTATATTAATTTCTTACATCTTCCCATCGCACTTACTGGGGAAGAAAACAACAAAAACAGTATGGAAAATGGAGATGCTGTCCACAAGTATGAACAAAACAGGTCTAGAAACCAAATGCATTACTAGACAAACACATAATAGCAAAGAAATGTTAAAATAGAAATACTGAAGGTAAGTAATTTTATTAAGAATCTTAGAAAGTTAAATGCTTTGAGGTATTACATAGTGTAATCAAACATACATGAAGGTTCAAATCCTGGCTGTTAACTGCCTAAGTTAGCTGTGTGAACCTAGACAAGTTCATCAACCCCTCTAGGCCTCAGCCTCATAAGGTGTAAAATGGAAACAAGAATATTATCACTATATAAGATTGTGACAACAGTAAGTGAAAGAATGTACATTAAGTGTTAAGTACAGTGCTTGCACAAGGACAGGTATCATTTTGTTATATGCAGGAAAGAAACGTACTTTTTTAGACCATGCTGATTCTTTCGATGATCAAACAGTAAAAGCAACAGGTTCACAGTATTGTTCCTTAAGCTGATGCATTTCAATTTTGTGAGTTTTAAGCTCAAACCCTACCTAATCACAGAGATTTGATTAAAGACATGTAAATCCATGCCGTCTGATTAAAGATTGTTTAATAAGCCAGAAGGACTATCGGCTTCTTTTCCTCACAGCCTTAAACCTGCCTGGCTCAAGGAGTGCTACTCATCTCCTGCATTTTTCAGAAGCTCTTATGGGCTCTCAGGGTATCTCATTTCAGCTATGTGTGTGTGCACGCATGCGTGCGTGTGTGTGTGTGTGTGTGTGTGTGTGTGAGTGTGAGAGAGACAGAGCGCGTGCGCGTGCCCGAGAGAGAATGAGCTATTTAATGCATATTCCATCAAATTATATTAAATGAATATGCTTACTCCTAATCTCTGCATTAGTCCTTTTTTAAAGGATGTCTTCCTATCTTTATTTTAAAAGATCAAATGTAGGCATATTAAATTTGGGCATGTTGCATAGGACAAATCTTTCATTAAACCAATAATAAAAAGATCTACTCTTTTAGCTTAGTTATTATATACATATGGCAATTCAACAACTGGTTATAATATATACAATTGAACTGGTTCATTTCTTTATGCATAACTAACCTACCTATCAGAAACCATCAGAAGAATAAAATTTATTTGCAAGCCAAATGATAACTGTTATTTTAGAACTGAATAAATAGAGTTGGACTTCAATATCCCAGCCAAGAACCTTCTGCTCAAGAAACACTACTCTTGTTAACTAGTAATTAGAAGATTACTGTTCTACATTATTCAGATCTAATCACACTCTGAGTTGTTTCTAGCCTTGGGCTCTCCAAATTAAAGTATATTTGACAAATCAAAATAAAATCTTCTTTTAGGCCTATTTTTTAAATACCCTTCCATGACCTTTAAAAAAACTAGAAAATTATTTCTGTAACCTCATTAAATAATGAGGCCTTTAAAAAGCAGGAGAAGGAAGGAAGAAAGGAAGGAAGGAAGGAAGGAAGGAAGGAAGGAAGGAAATAGGCCTTCTTTTCATATGAAAACAATAATGCTGTTCTAAAGATAGAACAAATGTTTACAATTAATATTCACAAATATTAAATAAGATTATCTCTAAAAAACTTTTTAAAGCCTATAACTATATAATTGTACCTATATAAGTAAAATTAAAAGATATATGCTTTCTTTACTAAACTACAGCTCCCTGTCTATTTCTGGAAGATGCTCTCTGGCTAGAAGAAAAGATTTGAAACATTATTTGCTTAATTAAAACTATAGTGGAGTTTCTATCAATTTTATCTGAAGACTGTTATATATTTGGAACTTTTTTTTTAAAATATAACAAATGAACTCTTTTATCACCATTGGAGACCAATGACATACATGAGCATAATCAGTTTTTAATTTACCCCAATGGGGGAAAACAGATATAATCAAATTGATAGCTTTATTCAAACATATTATTTATTGTTTATGACCACCTACTGTATCCACAAAATTGGTTCCTGGAACTCCAGCAAGTAGTCCTGTACTACTTATATAATATAATTTGATATAATCAAGGAACAATAAAACTGAAGGAATATCCCAGAGAACCAGGGCAGTACTTCTTCCTAAATATTATAATGACCTCTTCTTCCATGGAAAAGCTATTACTTTGACTTTATGCTAGAACTAAATTCAGAGACAATGTTTCTTAGATTAGTTGTACTACCCCTACTTCTAGGGTGACTGACTCATGTCAATTTGCTCTTAACTTTCCTGGTTTAGCACTGAAACCCTAGGCCAGGCAAATACGGATGGATGGTTGGTCATCCTACCTACTTCCAAGAATTACTACTTCATCTTCAAAACAGCTTTAATTGCCACCACTAAAATACTAGCTATATTGTAAAAGCATACTATGGAGTGTCAGAATAAGTTTTAACACAATATGAGTAAGACATTCCAACTAAACAAAGTCTTCTCTCAAAAAAATATGGTTTATTTCATTTAAAATCAAAATTATAGGGAGTCAAAATCCAAACGTAAAAAAGTAATGATTTTCAAGAAACTAAAAGTATTTAAAGGTTTTCAATCTCTTAGCCAAAAAAGCAAACTTTTTTATGGAATTAGAGATGAAGACAAATTTTCCCTTCTGTTGTCCCTGACCAGGATGGAGATATATATTAATATATATTTATCCATACAAACCTTTAGATTCTTCTAAGAAATACTCTGTAACTTAAAACTTAGCTGAACAAAACCATAAATTCATACACTGTTAGAACTGAAAGTTTAAAAATTATTACATATAACAGAAACAGAGGTCTAGAAGGAAATTTAAAGGACACAAGCAGTTACAATTTAATTTGGAAATTAAACCTCCAGATGCAGGAACTGTCAACAAAAAATTAAAACAAAAACATTATCCAGACTTTACTGAAATTTTTTGTGGTTTTAACCAAGCTATGCTAAGGCATTAAGACTGGATTAATAACTGATGCGAATGACAATTATAAGGCTGGTGGCGGGCACCCCTCCCCTCCCTAGAGAAAAAGGAAGCCCATGAGTCCCGCCCTAAAGGCGGTAACAAAGAACTCTCTACTTTGCACGCCAAAAGTTCGCACGGAAGAGAAACCCCCATCCCCCAACTCCAAAACCTTTATAAGCTCACTCAACACTTCCGGGTGCGCGACTTCTCTCGCCCCCTCTCTCGGGACCGTGAACTTCGCCCGGGAGCACTTTCTTTCCTCCTCCCCCAGTAAAGCCTCCTTGCTTACCCTTTTCACTGCTCCTCTTTCTTTCTCCGCCGCTGCCCATCCAAAAACCTTACAACGATAACCACTGTAAAATATGTCTTATCATTTCACAACCACTTTTTAGTGATTCTCTACATTCTTGAAATAAATATATATATATAGAAACTTTTTGAGTTACTAAATCAATATGTTCTCCAAAAGAATGAAGAAGACCAATTA
>RJWJ010047720.1:0-10862 GCA_004363605.1 Indri indri | reverse complement strand
AGTCTGAAGAGATCTTAATCTTCTGCATACCTCGGAAAACATCATGTTGATATTGTTGATAACATTATTCTAATTGGGCAAGGTGAGCAAGAGGTGGGTGGACAGTGGAGATAAACCTACTGGTATTCAGGGACAAGTTACTGCCATTTCAATGAGATTTTTAATCATCCAGTAGTCAGGGATACACAGAAGGTTCCATCCAGAGTAAATGACAAATTGCTACATATTGCATCCTCCACTACGAAGAGGATATCACAGTATCTAATAGTCCTGTTCTGACTTTGGAGGGAATAATTTTCACACCTAGGAATACTGTCTGGTCTATATCCTGGGTGAAATGGGAGGCTTTGAGCAGGGTCAGGAGCAGGAAAGGGCTATGGTAAGTCCAGGCTGTGATGAAAGCAAGCCACACAGTCTGGCAGACTCTAAGATATTAGACATGTAAGTGGTGGGGAAAGACGTGGCGTGGATCTGACAGCAAGGCCCCATGGGAGCATCACAATTCAGGGAACTGGAGTTCCAGAGAAAGGCCATGCTGTCTATAGCTCTGGAATGCTACAGAGCCCTGGTAGGGACAGAATGCTTGACCATGCAACAGCCAGTGATCATGGATCCAGAACTGGCCATCAGGAGGTGGTTTCTGGTGATAAGTTGGCCTGGTCTAGGAGGAATCCACCAAGAGATGGAAATGCAGAAATGGTGTATTAGGGACCAAACACGAACAAGGCATAAGCAAACTGTGTGAGCAGTAACCTAGACTCCCATGTCACCCACTGCTCTGCACCCGTGCCCTCACATGTACTGTCATCGTCATTTGTAGATGGGTTGCCTTGGTAACTGAAAGTGAATGGCAGCTGCATCATAGCCTCAGCCAGAGGTAGCTTTGAAAGAGAGGGAAAAGGCAGCTCTTCTGGATGGAACTCTGGGTGATGATGCCAGTCAACTACTTTGTGAGGAAGAAAGAGTGGTACAAGGTAAGAATATATATGGATTTATGAGCAATGGAAGGACATATGGGAGTGGGTGCAAAGTGTGAACATCCACATCACACACTAACACCAACTAGCATGTTTCCATTGCTGAAAATACAATGAGAAACCAAGGGGACTGCATGACTCGGCCAGTTGATGTTAAACAGCTTTTGCCAGTGGCCACTCTGCTGCTGGCATGATGGGCACATGGATGAAGTGGCTAGGACAGCAGAGGTGGAAGTTAGGCATGAGCCCAAGTGCATGGACACCCGCTTCCCAAGGCTGGTCTGCTCTGAATGTCTGATTTGCCAGCAGCAGAGCCCAATTCTGAGCACTTGGCGCAGTGCTATTTCTTCACCTGTTCCTTCCTTCTGAGCCCACCTCTGCTTCCAGGTAATGATTGAGCAAGCAGGAGTCACAGTGGCCCAGCCATTTCTGTCCAGCAAAGGGCTCCACTCAGCTCTTTGTTCCAGCCCTCGGCTTGGGGCTGTGAGGTCCACGTCTCAGTCTGAGGACTCCTCCTGCCCAATCCTGCCTCCTTCTCTTTTCAATCACAGGTGATATCTTTTGAACAAACCTTTTGCATCCCTCACTCTGCCCCAGTGTCTGCTTCCTGCCATTGTAGATAAGGCCAGGTCCTCTGTCTTTGTTCCACCTTCTAAGTCTCTGCAACTGGTTGAATAAGTTGGGTGTGGGTCTACTTTGCAGAACTAAATTTTCAAGAGTCAGGAGCAGAGGGAGGGTGGAGGAAACCTCAAACCGCATCATCCAACTCAACTTCATCAGAGTTCTGGCCCTGGGGGATATTAGGCACTGGCTCACCCATCACTAATGGGATACTTCATATGTATGTGTGCGTGTGTGTGTGTGTGTGTGTGTGTGTGTAGGCTCCACTTGCTTAGATTTTATGATACGAGACTCCAGATTAATACTGGGGCAGAATGGGGGTCATGATAGGTGTAGCAGGATTGTAGTACTAAAACCAAAGAAGAACTCACTAAATTTCAAACAACTGATTATTATTGAAGCAGAGACTATAAAGGGAAGCTGCCAGATGGGGTCACCTAATTAGGTGGGCAAGGTTTAGCTTCTGCACGGCCTTGAATGCACAGATAACTGTCACATTTCACCAGGTCAGAAACTGTGGGTGCCTGATGACAGAGTGGCAATGAGAATAAGGGGGAGGGGCTAGATGTGAGAAATGCCAGAAAGGTAGATCAGCAAGAATAATGGTGTGTCAACTATGGTGGGAGTGAGGAACAAGAGGATCTCCCAGGTTGGGTTTTGGATAACGGCTTAGGTGCTGAGAGGTGATAAGGAATACTAGAAGAGAAGATCGAATGGAGCAGTTATTCAGTTAGGTTTCCACCATGTTAATTTCAAGGGGCTGCTGTTATATCTTGGTGGAGATTGCCAGTGGGTGGAGTGGATATGTGTCCAAGTGACCAACCCTCCAGAGCAATTTGTGTTGGGTGATCTTCGGGCCCATCCCTGGCTGTAGTTAATATGTGTGGGCCTCTTCTCCACATGGCTACTTAACATGGCTACTCTATGTACAAATATATAGTCCCCAGGAATTGGAATGCACTTTCCAGCCTTCATTAGGAACTCTGTAAAATTTGGTGAAATGAAGTGGTTTGCAGAAGGAAAAAAAAAAAAAAAAAAAAACAATACATAGATTTCATTTATAAGGAAGCCCAAATGCCTCTTAAAATTAAAGAGGCCCAAATGCTTCTTGGAATTAAGGCCAATTTTCTGTGCATTTTATTAATAATTTAATGAACCATTCCAAATGCTGGCACCTGGACAGCTGTCCCCTCAATTAAAAATCTCATATACACTTTTTGAATGGAACAGGACTTTATAGACACCTTAAAAGGAGTGTGTTTTTTCTTAGCTCGTAGATGGAATCATATTCATTTAAGGTTTGCTAAGTTGACTTTTTATCCATTTTAAGGTTCCCTTGAACACCCTCATCAATAATTGTTTGCCTGACTTCTATTGACCATGTCTACTGGGTTGACCACTGCACAGGGCGGCCCATTTCACTGGACAACTATAGCTGTTACAAGGGTTTCCTTACATGGAACCAAGATCTCCACCCCCTGCCCCATGCAATGTTTGTTCCCACTTCTTCCCTGTTACCTATAACCTGCATCTGATATTTGAAGTCAGTACACCTCTTTATTTTTAAGGTCTAATAGCCCTCATTTCTTCATTATTACCTTTGTTAATTTACTTCCAGTTATCAACATCTTCATCCTCAAATCAGCCAGTCTTTATTGTTTTAATATTTAAATTTTCCCAGCTTTAATCATAAATGCCCTTCTTTGACTTTTTAATCAAATTTATCAAAATCTATTTTACGTAAAGTAAAATGCACCCATTTTAAATGTGCATGACATTTAATGAGAGTTTTGACAGGGTATGTATTCATGTAGGCAATTACCACAATACAAATATAGATATCCCCATCATCTCTGAAAGTTCTCAAGTGCCCCTTTGCAGTCCACCCCAACCTTTAGCCGACGGAATAACTGATCTGCTTTTTGTCCTTACAGCTTAGTTTTGCCTGTACCTGAACTTCATATAAGAGGAATCATTCGTTATATACTCGTTTGTGCTTTTGCTTCTTTTGTTCAACATAGTGTTTCCCAGATTCATCTATGCTATTACATGTATCGATAGTTCTTTCCCTTTTATTTATTATTTGTTTATTTAATATTTATTTATTTATTTTGAGACAGAGTCTCACTCTGTCACCTTGCTAGAGTGCAGTGGCATCACCATAGCTCACTGCAACCTCAAACTCCTGGGCTCAAGTGATCCTCCTGCCTCAACTTCCCAAGTAGCTGGGACTACAGGTGCGGGCCACGGTGCCCAGCTAATTTTTCTATTTTTAGTAGAGATAGGGGCCTCGCACTTGCTCAGGCTGGTCTCGAACTCCTCACCTAAGCAATCCTCCCATCTGGGCCTCCTAAAATGCCAGGATTATAGGCGTGAGCCACCACACCTGGCCATTCTTTCCTTTTCATTTCTCAGCAGGATTCCCTTGTACTGTAACTTGATTTGTTAAATAATTCACCTGTTGGTGGGTATGTGGGTGGTTTTCAGTTTGGGTCTATCATGAATAAAGCTGCTACGAGCATTTATGTATAAAGGTTTTATGTAAACATGTGTTTTCATTTCTTTTATTTAGACACTTAGAAGTAAATTGTGGGGCCATCCTTCTTTAGTTTTTGAAAAACAAGAACAGGGGACCATCAAATTATACCTTTCCAAACTATAAAACAATATTTCTCCAACAGATGTCTAAAACAGCTTCTTCTGTAGAAATATGATAGGACTACCTATATATACTATATTCCAATAAACACACAAAAATTTTGAAGTCAGATAAACCCGAGTTTGAGGCACAATTCTTAATTTCTCTGAACCTCAGTTTTTCTCATTTGCAAAATGGGGAGAACTCAGATATCTGCTTCATAGATTGTTGTGAGCATCTAGAGAGATTTGAAAAGTAAATGAAAAACGTTTATCACAATTCCTGACAAATAGCAAAGGCTAAACAGATACTAATAAATATAGAAGGTACAGCAAATCACAGAATGCCTTACAAGATGGGCTGTCTATAGAGCAGTGTTGCAACAGCTGGAGGTTGGCCTCAGCACAAAGGCATGCCATGAAGTATTACAAAAACTTTTGTTAAAGGCAAGGGAGAGCATAATGACGTTTATGCAATGAACCATAAATATTTACATAGGAAGTAAGTCTTTTCCCCCCAAAACATCCCACCTTGCTGGAAAAGGCTCTTACATTTGAGTCTTAATAAAATATCCCATATTACAGGGCACTTTTGCAATCACTGTGGCTTCAACAAAGTGTGGCACGTTAGCTTGAGAAGACTTCAATCAATACAAGTTTGGATTGTTTAAAGAGGTAGCTGGCAGAATCAGTTAAGAAAAAATGACAAGGGAATGTAACACAATTTTATACTAATTATTACTGGGGCTCTGACCTCCCAGTTGTACATTTAGGTGTTGTAAATAAGCTTTTTAAAGATGACTTTTAAAAAGAAATAGAGTTTAGAAGTTACATTTTGGAGGTCACAAAGTTGTGTGTACAAGGTAAATGGAAAAGCATAGAAAACAGAAGAGCTTATTGTAGGAGTGGTTAATTACTTGGAGCAGATGACATCATCATACAGGGATTCAAAACCTCTGTCACTTGGATAACTTCACCGGCAGTGAAAATGATGTACTCCAGAGAACCATGCTAAAAGGCAGGAAGACATTGATCTCAAAGGATACAAAAGTCTGATGTTTCATTTCAATGATAAAAGCCTCTTGCAATTAAATTACTAAATTAAATAGGTTGATGGTTAATTTTTTTTTAACTTCCACATTGGGAAAATAGAGTATCGACTTATATTTGGGCATATACAACATTTGCTACTCTAGGGAAAGGTAAGTACATTTAAACCTTGGTAGATACAAGCCTGTGAATTAGAGACCACTGAGTCTTTTTTCAAAAGGATGGGAGCTGTCTGTCCTCAGGCTGTGACTTTGATCACAGGGAAGCCATTGCCAATTGAAGTGAGCAATGCCAGACAGTGTGTTTGCTAGTTTAAAGAAAGTATCCATTTTGTTAGCACCGGGAAGGAGTGGGAAATTACCCATGAACAGCGCTGCTTTTTTATAGCCTGGGGCAGCAGTAGTGGATAAAGCAGGGATTAAACGGACAGCAGCGTCACTATTTCAAGGCTTCAGAAATTACTTCAATACTTTGATAATACTGTACATCCAAAATGTAAAGCACCGTATATATCAAAGGCATTCCCCAGACTCCCGGGATACGTGTGTGTATGTTTATGTATTTTATACATATATAGAGACACAAATGTATCTATAGATTATATGTGTTTGCCTATGTATTTACATGCATATATATTTTTATTGCAGTCTTCAAGATTACAAAAAGGGAAAGAGCACAATATTGGTATAACTTAAGGTAACTTTGCATCATAGCTTGGAATCGTAAGTTAAAATTGGTTTGCCCAGCTATAGGAGTTTCTAAAGTATTAAAATATCCAAGCTTTTAAGTATCTCCAAGTCAGAAGGTATAATGTTTTTAGTGGAGTCAATAAAATTATTACCAAATATAGATACGAGTATAAAATCAATTATGGTGGAATCCAAATTTGGGGACCTGAGTTATGTTAATTTTAAAAATATGGGCCAGATCCTGTGTTAGATGATTGAAATCTGTTCTCCTTCTAATCCTTAGAAGATGGTCAGATACTATTCCAAGAATTCTTAGATTTATTCTCCTTGAATTATAGATCAGGAACCTCTATGTCAGAAAGGTAACTTTTCAAGAACACACAGCTGGAATTAAAAGTCAGATCTGTGTGTATTAAAAATCCTTCATAAGCAATAAAACTAAGTTCTGAATGAGAGCAAGAGAGAAAGACAGAGATGGAGACAAAGTAGAGACAGAGACAGAGAAAAGAGAGACCTTTTATTTCATCTCATCATTCCACTATATTCCAAAGGGTAGGACAGTGCTGAACACATAGTAAGTGCTTAATAAACATTCTCCATAAAATCTTATTCAGTGAATAGATGACACAGCCTCCAAAGATGTATATTTCTCCCCTTCCACTTCATCTCTTCTCCAGGAAGATTTTGGTTTTACAAACTAGAATACACACACAGATAGACACAACTTCCATTTTTCTAAAAAATGATTGTTTAGGCAGCTTAACAATTGTGATTGATGAAGCGTGTAGAGATAGTTTGGCAGTGTAGGAAGCCCAATTTAAAATAAGATATGTCTGCTGAACGACAGTTTAAAAATTTGATAAAACTTAGTGTTTGTTTCAAATAAACACAGGAAAATAATGTCCACAATTTCTGCTGGATAAACATAAAACCGTCTAATATAAGAGCAGAAAAGGCCCTCAGAGTTCAATTGTCAAAAGCCTCCTATTGGACTGCATTTAGTCTCCCCAAATTCATCCTGGCTATCTCCACTTCTCTCCTGAGGTTGCAGCCAAAGTGATTTTTAAACAAATACCAATAAGTTAATTTCAGTTTTCTACTTGGGACCTCCAGTGGCACCCCAATGCTTTAACAGCCCAACCCGGAAAGGAAGGTGTGAGTCAGACCATGTCCCCTGTGCTCCAGCCACACTGGTCCGTTTCTGCTCCCCAAAGTCTGAACCTCAATGCACCCTTGGGTCCTTGGACTTGCTGCCTCTCTTCCTTTCTTTGGCATATTGGAAACTTCCGCTTTGATTTGCCCTTCAGGTCTCAACCACAGGAACACTGTCTTCAACAAGATTTCTCTGACCCCCCAAAGAAAATCAGGCTCCTTTGGTTTACGGGTTTATGGACACCAGTTTCTTCCTTTAAAACTATTTATCTCAGTTGTAATCATAAACCCACGTGCATTTGTGTGGCACTGGTATCTGTCTCTCCTACTAGACTGACAATTTCATGAGGGCAGAGACTGGCTCTGTTCTTGCTCACCCGTGTATATCCATCACGGTACTTATCATATAATAGATTTTCAACAAATATTGTTGAGTTTATCATTAAGCACTGACTCTCAACTTCGTTTCCGTGGCATCCATGTGAATTGACGCCCTGGTGCGCTTTGCACAACACCATGCAGTAGCCCCATGGGGACTTCGAGCATCCATGGTGCTTGCATGCTACATTAGACCCAAACAACAGCACTTCTGTGGAGCGCTAGCACTGGGTGGAAATGCCCTGTGGCTGAGGTGGATCAGATGTGATATTATCTCAGAGCTGCAAAAAGCCATAGAACAAGAGAATGAGTTTGGAATCTGGTTGAGGAAGGAAGCCAGAACTGAAGCTATAAAAGCAGTGTCAAAAGTCATGTTCTAGAGCCAACAACACAATAATAATAATAAATCAATAGCAATAAAATAATAAAATAAGCCATCCCATTATTAGGAGTAACAGCAGCATCCAGTTCCAAGGGCCATAATCTGGGAAGGTTGGAACTGGGCAAGGAATTGGAGTGCAGGGTGAGCTGGAACATGGGATTCCTTAGTAATAATATTAATATGAGTAATCTGTGCACTATGAAGCCCCATTATTTTTGTAGTAATGGCTATGTTACGAAAAGGCAAGACTGCTGGGTGTTAGCATAATTCACTGGACTTCTTGAGATCTGGTTTCAAATCTTGCTTCCGCCCCTTATCTGTGACCTTGAACAAGTTCCTTAACATTGCTGAGCCTCAGTTTCATCATCTGAAAAATAGGGATAGTAATACTTCTATTTCTTTAGGCTCTCTAGGAGAATTAAATGAAGCAAAACATGCTAAGTGTTCAAATTGGTGCTAACCTATAAAATGGGCTCAGTAACAAAAAAAAAATGGTAATTTTTATGACTAAAAAGCAATATTGGAAAGATGCCATCTCAAAATTGATTTTAAAGGAGGAAGATGTATCATATGACAAAAATGGTTAGAAGTAAATAAGGAGACCAACATGTAAAATTGAGTAAATTCTCTTCATTTGTTCCTCCCTATCCTTTGGGGGAACATGTACCGTTCTCTATTTATGTTAAACACTGTGTTCTGCAGAAACACAAATTAAGAATGACTGGTCCATCCTAACACTTTTCTAAGTGTGGTTTAGGGATGTCCAGCCCCTTATGGTAACCTTGCAAAAGAAAGTCCAAGGTCAAATAAGGGTTTGAGGAAAATATTAAAGGATCTGAGAAATTCTACAATAAAAATACTGTTGTACTTTGTTTAAATTATTTGATCACAAGACCTTTTTCTCTACGTTATCGTAAGTAACATGCCAATGAGCACGCTTTACGAATTGCTTATCTACTCCATTCTCTTCTATTTTATAGATGAGGGAATTGGGCCAAATAGAGGCTAGTTATATATTACCCCTAAATGTTATGTTCAAATTAGAAAGAAAAACATAGCTGTAAATATCCAAACACATGGGAGAATGAGAAAATGCATATCATGCAAAAACCTCAGTGATTCATCGAAGACTTACTATGCTTGCTTAATAAAGATCCATCCTTCTAGTTTAGTTTCTCATTTCTTTTTTCTTTTCTTTTTTTTGTGACAAAGTCTGGCTATGCTGCCCAGGCTGGAATTCAGTAGCTATTCACAGATGCGATCACAGCACACCGCAGCTTTGAACTCCTGGCCTCATGGCCCCAAGCGATCCTCCTATCTCAGCCTTCCTAGTTTCTAATTTTTAAGGTTAGGCATGTAGATGACAGTGAAATTGGAATCAATAAAGACATATTCCTAACCCGATCTCTCTTTAGAATTTTGGAATATAATTTTGTCAAAATTTAAATGTGCTGGCATACCGATACAAGTTAAAGTAAAAAAAAAAAAAAAAGTTATTTTCCTAGCTTCTTTTCTGCAAAAGAATGGTTGGATATGGTGTCCATAGAAGTCTGGACACCAGAGGATGTAGCAAATTATATTCCCCCAAAATGGCCACGGCAATATTTGCAGTTTGTTATGAATCCAAGTGGGAAGTGACTGTTCTGACCAACAGAGTACAGATATGTGATTCTGAAGTACAGTTATAACACACCTTCCTCTTGTCTCTCTCTCAGGATACTTGCCTACGGAATGCAACCACCATATTGTAAGGAAGCCCAGGTCACATGCGGGGTCTATTAGTAGATGCTTCTACTGAGAGTCTCCTCTAAAGTCTCATCTACAGCCAGCATTAACTGCCAGATATGTAAGCAAGGGAGTCTCTAGATGAGTCCAGTCCCTGACCTTCAAAGTTCAAGATATTGTTGAGCAGAAACAACTCATCCCAGCTGTGACCCATCCAAGTCTGTGGACCACATATCTAAGAGTATGAGAAATGGTTGCTTTATGTTCCTAAGTCTTACAAGGTAGCCACAATAACTAAAACAAGGAGTCATTTGAAATGGAAACGGGAAAGAAGATAACCAATTTTTAATGCATTCCCACTATGTTCCTTTGTAGATATCATGTGCTTTACCTCATTCAAACTATATGCATCCTACTTCCTTCATATGCAGGCATGTTTCTGAATATATTTTATGTAACTGTCACAAGTCTTTGGAGGTCATGCATTATCTCCATTTCTCAAGCAAGAAATTCTATACATTTGCCCGCCATTTGCCAGTGTTGGTATAAATTCAGTATCCAGTATTTACAGGGGGAGAGCTTATATTCCCTGACAGTGTAAATGGTGGATGCTTAAAATTCTTATTCTGTTGTCAGTAGTTGTCATGCACTTGGTCAGATGTGTCCTGCACTGTACACACCGTAGTAGTCACTAGTTTTACAGGGAAAGCTTGAGTGTCCTGTGCCCTTTGTCTCCCTGCCCATGCTTCTGACCCAGCCTGACACTTGGTGGTCACAGGGTCCAGCCAAGGGTGGTACTTCTGTGTTACTACACTGACACTTGCAGCATATGCCTGATAGCAAACAGGAGGAGTGATTCAAGTTGCAGCCACATTTCACTCCCAAATGACTCCATCTAAGAGCACCTTGGACCTGACTTAATCTCAAGATAAATCTTCACCTTTACCTTGGCCTTAGGTTCCGTATGCTTACCATGACTTTATCTCTTTCTGATTTCACAGTCCCACAATATTCTCTCTCCAATGGCTTTACTCTTCTCAGTTTGATTTAACCTATTCATTCAAACATCAGTTATGAAGTGCATCCTATGTCTGGTGTATGATATGGAGCATCTCTTAACCTGTGGGCATCGTTCTATGAAGCATCCTCTTACCTGACTCATGCCAACTTCAATATGGTGCCAAGATAGACTGTATTTCTCCTCCGAGTCAACCCAACACCCAAAGAACTAAATGCAAAATGTCCTGTGAC
>RJWJ010047719.1:0-10844 GCA_004363605.1 Indri indri | reverse complement strand
CCTCCCTTTCTCTCCTCCCAAGTGGCCCTTTCATTTGGCTGTTGACCTGAGGGTATGATATGTCCCCCAGCAGACAATGGTTCCCCTGTGCAGGAACTGTGAGAACTCTGGTTCAAACCTGCTCGGCCTCTGGCCTCCTTCCTTTCCCAGAGCTCAGCCTATGGAGCTGTCTACAGGGACCACTTGTGTCATTTCCTGACTCTGATAAGGAATTCCCCCTCTGGCTTGTTCCCTTTCTCTGTCAGTAAGTCCCTTCTGTAGTCTAACTGACATCATTCTTGCTGCAATAAAGAATGAGTTTCCTCTTAGTTCCCTAGGACATCTGAGAGAGCAGCTGGGCTATCTTTTCTTTCATTGGTTTTCAAGAGTTTGGGGGTGAACCCCCACCACGGAGTCGCCAGTCTAGGCCCTCAGGCAGAGCTACACTTGTCAGCTGCGTGGCAGAAAAGGTTTCCCTTTAGTTCAGCTTAGAGGCTCTCAGAGGGCCTGGCGGGGCTGCCAGCTCCCCAAGACTGTGGTCCATCCATGGTCAGGAGCCAGGCACGAGACGTGGTGGGCGCGTTTTGGGAGGTGATTGAACCTGAATGAGGGGAGAGGCTGACACCTGTAACCATGATCGCTTCACCCCGCCTCCCCCTTCTTAATTTATCCATCCATTCAGTCAGTACAGAGTAAAACAGTCAGAAGCACCGACTATGTGCTAGACACCCACTTCTTACCTTCTCTAAGTCTTGCTTTTCCTGTCTATAAAATGGGGATAATAGTATTGCACTTACGCGGTCGTTGTGAAGAGTAGATGAGCTGATGTGTATAAAGCCCTTAGCATAGACTTGGCTCATTATAAATACTCAATAAACGTGTTTTTCAATTCAGTCAGCAAATCCTGAGCGATGCCGTCTCTGAGCCAGGCCCTCCAGGGGCCAGTGGAAAAGGCAGATGCAGAAACAGATATGTACAAAATAAAGTCCAAGCAACAGAGTACTTGGGGACAAGGTGGGGCTGAGAGCCCACCTGCCTGCCGCTCTGCTGGGTGACCTTAGGGGAGGCTCACCCTCCTTAGTCCTGCAGGGGGAAGACAGGAGTCGCCTAGAGCTAAGGTGGGGCAGCACTAAGGACTTGGGGTTGAGCCAGTCGGCCCTGCTGTCCACCCTTGCCTCTGCTGAGCTCTCCCAGTGTGACCTTGGGCAAGCCCTCCCCCACTCTGAACCCCGGTTTCCTCCTCTGAACAGTGGGGGTTACCCTGCGCGGTGGCAGGGTGGCTGTGGGGATGCAGAAGAAGGCAGATGGCAAACTGGAAGGTGCTGTGCCCTGTGCAGGAGCAGCGCCAGCCCTGCCCACCTGAGGCTGTGGAGGAAGTTCTTCCTGTGCAGCCCCAAGTCCTCCTTGCTGCTGTAGCTCCTCCCATGCCAGCAGCAGTGGTGCTCTGAGAGGCCAAGGTCCCTGCCCTGTTCCATGAAGTCTGCCCTGAGGATCGCCAGGACGCGGTGTTGCACCTCGGGCTGAGGACTTCCATGCAGAGGACTTCCTGGGGAGGGGGCACAAGGGCAACCGGGATACCACAGCTGCTCCCACCCTGAGCTAGAGGGGGCTGGATGGCTGGTGCAGGGCCTTGGCCTGCGCAGTCATTGAGTCACTACATTCTTGGACCAGTGACTCTGCCTCCCTGGACCTCAGTTTCCAGGGACAATGAAATCGACCTTGCAGGAGAGTCTTTCAAAATAAACCTGTCCCGTTCTCCAGCTTGGGGACCACTCCATAGTGCCCGCCCCCTTCTCCTGGCTTTCGTGAAGTTATGGGTGGGATGATTTCTGCCACTTTGCTGCATGGATGGGGGTCTTAATTATGGGGATCTGGGTTCTGAGCCTGGCTCTGCTGTGTTACCTTGGGCAGATCGCTTTGCCTCTCTGAACTGCAATGGCTTTGCCTTTGAAACAGAGATAATAACCCTTGTCTTGCCCTTTACCAGTTTGCTTTAAGGCTCAAGTGAGGTAGCAGTTACAGAATGAATCTTCCAATCAACGAATATTTACTGAGCACACACTATGTGCCAGGCCTGCTTTAGACATACACATAAGGTATTTATAATTGCTTCCTGCATCAGTCAGCTTACAATGATGAAGGGACTGGAGTTTGGGGTGGTGGGAGAGATTCCAAAACTCCTGATTAGAACCCCTGGCTCCTGACAGCTGTTCTGTACACCTGATATGTACAAGGCACTTTCAAAGCCATCATTTCCTTTACTTCCCATCCTGGGAATCAGATATATTGTTCTAGTTTTATGTGGAAACTAAAGCCCAGAGTTGTTAAGTCACTTGCCTGTGAGATAACACAGCTGGTAACTTGTGGGTCCTGAATTTGAACCATACTGCCTTTGGCAAAGGAGGTGAGAGTTTGCTACAGCACTCCTACTCTGTGGGGTGATGAGCCAGGTCTGCTCCTGGGGGTCCTGGCAGGGGCCTTAGCCAGTACTATCCCTGTCCCCCAGGAGTCTCCAGTGCTATAGAGGACAAGAGGACCAGACTCCAAGCAAGACATCTGGAGGGTGAACAGACCTCATAGAGCATCTTGTCTTACCCTGCCATCATACAGATTGGGAAACTGAGGCCCAGAGACAGGCAGACACTTGCTCAAGGTCACACAGCCTGTCAGAGGTCCTGCTTCTTACCCAGGTACAAAGGCACATGGTACCAAAGGACCCCTGGTGGTGCAGACAAGAGGTGCTCAAGGTTCAGAGAAGGGAGAAAATCATGCCTGGAAGTCTGGGCCTCGGCAAAAAAAGAGGACAGAGAGGCCACCAGGTGGAGGGATCTCTGGGCAAAGGCTTGATGATGGGAATTGTGGTGTGAACCACCAGGGAGGCCCATCCCCTGCCCAGCCCAGCCACGAGGTCAGTTCATGCAAACCCCACCCTGGCACCTCCTGAGACCAAACTGTTCAGCCGCAGAGCTGATCTCACCACTTCTCCCATCTCTGAACCTTGAGCACCTCCTGTCTGCACCACCAGGGGTCCTTTGGCACCATGTGCCTTTTTACCTGGGTAAGAGGCAGGAACTCTGACAGGCTCTGTGAACTTGAGCAAGTGTCTGCCTGTCTCTGGGTCTCAGTTTCCAGATCTGTACAAGGGCAGGATAAGAGGGTAAGACAAGATGCCCTATGAGGTCTGTTCAACTTCCAGACGTCTTGCTTGGAGTCTGGTCCTCTGGTCCTCTATAGCACTGGAGACTCCTGGGGGACAGGGGTTCTTCCTGCTACTAAGCTGGGATTCTGCCTGCCCAAGGCTCTGCCCACTGGTCAGAGTTCTGCTGTCTGGGGTTCCCAAAATGAATGTCATCCCTGGCACCAGAGCCACTGAGTGGGGGACTTTATCGGAGATCTCACCTGTGGACAACCAACCTCTGATTTGTCCTTGAGAATCCTCTGGGAAGTCATCCCTCTCCCCCCGGCAGGGTTTATTCCCTCATTCCTGTTTTCAGTCAGCATTCATTAAGCATCTAGTGGGTGCCAGACACTTGCAAGGCGCTGGTTAGATTATGGTAAATTCAAGCTACAAGGTGGGCACAGTGGCCCGCACCTGTAATCCGAGCTACTCAGGAGGCTGATGCAGGAGGATGGCTTGAGCCAGGAGTTCAAGGCTGCAGTGAGCTGTGATCATGCTACTGCACTCCGGCCCGAGCAGCAGAGCAAGACCCTGTCTCTAAAAAAAAAAAGAAAAAAAAAAGGCAAAACTCCTTCCTTAGTGGAGCTTAAAGTCAAGGAGGGAAAGAGAAAAACACATTAACTAATGTACACAACAATAGGTGGATCTTTTTACCAAAAGAAATTTAACCAAGGTTTAGACATTACATGTCTCTTTGAAGTCTCACATAACATAAACAGTCACCCCCCGACCCTGCCTTGTTTTTTAATGACAACAACTTTTTCAAGTGACCAGGCCAGTAGTGTTGTAGAATGATCCACATCATAGATCTTAGAGCCCTTCACCTTATTCCTCCAAACCCTGTATCTCTTAGAACTGGAAGTTAGGTCTAGAGCAGGGGTTGAAAAACTTTTTCTGTAAAGGACCAGAAAGTAAATGCTTTTGGCTTTGCAGGCCACACGGTCTTGGTTGCAACTACTCAGCTCTGTCACCGTAACACCAAAGCAGCCACACATGATCCGTAATCATGGCTGTGTTCCAATACAACTTTATTTATGAACATTGAGATTCGGATTTCACATTGTTTTCATATGTCATGAAATATTATTCTTCCTTTGATTTTCAGAACCATTAAAAAGTGTAAAAACCATTGTTAAGCCTGGTGCAGTGGTGTGTGCGTGTAGTCCCAGCTATTTGGGAGGCTGAGGCGAGAGAATTGCTTGAGTGCAGGAGTTTGAGTCCAGCCTGGGCAACACGGCGAGATCCCATCTCTAAAAAAAAAAAAAAAGAAAAGAAAGAAACCATTGTTAGTTCACAGACTACACAAACATAGATGGAGGGCCATATTTGCCCCATATTTCACTGACTCTTTGATTGGATCTTGGTTAAGTACCCATGAAGATGAAGAATTCTTCATAGTGATGGTGTATATTTAATAGTCGTCAAACGAGGAGGCGCATACTGCCAACTTAGCGCTGTTAGAGGGTGTCCGCCAGGTCTCCCCATTGAAAGGGGAGCTCCTCTTTGCAAACACCAAAGCACTGTGGGGAGCTCCTTCCACACTGTGCGAACATACTGTTTAAACCCTCTCACCTAGAGGTTTTGGCATCTGCCGTGAACTAGATTTTGTCCTCCACAAATTCACATGTTGAAGCCCTCACCCCCAATGTGACCGTATTTGGAGCTGGGGCCTTTATGGAAGTAATTAAGGTTAAGTGAAGTCATAAGGATAGGACCTGATCTAATAGGATTAAATCTTTATAAGAAGAGACACCAGAGAGCTTGCTCTCTCTCTGCCATGTGAGGACACAGTGAGAAGGTGGCCATTCGTCAGCCAGGAAGAGAGTCTTCACTAGGAACTGTCCTTGTTGGACCTTGATCTGAGACTTCCAGCTTCCAGAACTACAAGAAAATGAATTTCTGTTGTTTAAGCCACTTGGTCTATGATCTTTTGTTATGGCAGCCCAAGCTGAGTAAGACAGCATCATCGATGATTCTTTGGGAATCTTGGGAATTCTCTGGGTGATTTAATTGGGATTACAAAATGCAGTTTTTCTAGTTCTCACGTTCATCCTGTATTATTAGCTGTTTCCTTCCTTCCTTCCTTCCTTCCTTCCTTCCTTCCTTCCTTTCTTCCTTCCTTCCTTCCTTCCTTTCTTCCTTCCTTCCTTCCTTTCTTTTTCTCACAGTTCTAGAGACTGGGAAGTCTAAGATCAAAGTGCTGGCAAGGTAGGGTTCATTCTAAGGCTTCTTTTCTTGGCCTGCAGGTGGCCACCATCTTGCTGTGTGCTCGCATCTAACTGGCATTTTCCTACAAAGAAGAGGTTTGCTTGATCCGCTAGGAACGAACTACAGTTTTTCCTTAAAAGGCAGGATAAATGCTTAATTCTCTAAGGAAAGGTTTTTGTTTTTGCTTTGTAAACAGGAGCTCCTAGAACATGTTTGTATGCTGAGAGGATAATTCTGTGGAAGGGAGAGATGGATGGCGCATGAGAGGGCGTTGCAGAGGTGTGGCATCCTCAGAAGGTGAGAGGATTTAGAGTCTAAGTGGGGAAAGGGAGATGGAGTGGGGTGTTGGGGGACAGGAGAAAAGATGTGCACTGGTCATCCAGGCAGAGATAAAGGGCCAGTTTGCTGAGAAACACGCCGGAGGATTGCTGAGCCTGGTTAGTGTCCTTTTGAGGCTGGGAGTTGTGACCCTGTCTGCATAGCAGGTGGTTTTCTCCTCTACATGCAGAGAAGTGGATGGTTGGATTCCTGCAGGCCTGGGCTCTCCAGACAAGTACACTGGAGGCAAGGGAGGCAGGGCAGTGTGGGGTCTTTGCAAAGAAGGACCATAAGGACTGATGACAGGATCGAGGTAGGGTTCATTCCAAGGCCTCTTCTGGTTGAGAGGCCTTAGAGGTTGAAAGCAGAAGTGAGAACAGGAGGCGAGTGATGGCTAGATGGGAAATGGATGGGAGGTCTCAGTGGGCTTGCTCGGCTTTGATTTCTTTTTTTTTTTTGAGACAGAGTCTCACTCTGTCACCCGTGCTAGAGTACCGTGACATCAGCCTAGCTCACAGCAACCTCAAACTCCTGGGCTCAAGCAGTCCTCCTGTCTGAGCCTCCTGAGTAGCTGGGACTACAGGCACGCACCACCACGCCCGGCTAATTTTTTCTATTTTTAGTAGCGATGGGGTCTCACTCTTGCTCAGGCTGATCTCGAACTCCTGGCCTCTAGTGATCCTCCCACCTCAGCCTTCCAGAGTGCTAGGATTACAGGCATCAACCACTGTGCCCAGACCATTCATTATATTTTTTACCCTAAATAATTTAGTTTTTTTATTGGCTTTTCATTTGTTCACCTGTTAATTGCTTTGTTCTTTCATTGATTCACACATTCCTATACCTTCCTATACCCACAGAGACTGCCACTCTGTGCCAGGCCTTGTGTGAGCCCTAGAGGCATCTACAGACCCTTGCCCTTGAAGAAAAAATATCCCACACACCGGTCCCCTAGGAACCACTGGTACACCAGGCAGAAAGTGCTGAGTGCTCTGCTGGGGATGAGGTGGCAATCAGGGAAGGCCTCCTGAGGAGATGCCTGTGAGTTAGACCTTGAAGGATGACAGAGCCTGAAAGATTCGGAGCGCCGCAGGAGCAGGGACCAGTCATTCTCATCTCTGTGTTCCCTACAGCTGACACCTGAGAGGCAATGATAAATGTCTGTTTGTTTGTTGAACGAGTGGACCAATGGCCAGTGTTTGATGTGGCGGTGATGCTGCCCAGCCAGGGTGAGGCCATCCTCCCTGCACCTCCGCTGGCTGCCCCGTGTCCTCTTCCTCATCCCTCCTCCCGTTTTCCAAAGAGAAAAGCATTCTTAGCTGCACCCCACCACTCTAGTCACCCCACAGTCACACTGAGACACACCTGAGCATGTGCACACGCACAGACACACACATCCCCACACACCCCTGCCCATACATACACACCTGCCTACGTAACGTGACCCAGTCGTTGATTCCAAAACCAAAGTCATTGTGTCATTGCCTGCAGTCTCCCTCTCTCTCTCTCTCTCTCTCTCTCTCTCTCTCACACACACACGCTTCTGTGTTTGCACACCCTCCCTGCCTCCCGACCACATCCCAACACACACCAGCTTCACCAAACAGCTCTCCCACTCACACCTCTCCTCCTCCCCAGACAGGAGGGATTTGCCTGGGTCAAGGCTGAAGGAGTGACAGCGCTGGGAGGTGGCTGCACCCCATGTTAAGGAGGGGTGGGGCATCCCTGCCAGTCAGAAAGGCTGGAACTGTGATAGAGAACTGTACTCAGTTCTTCTAAAACTTGGGTGGGGCAAGGCTGACACTCTTCCCCAGACTCGGGGCTGCCTGGGGGCCATTCCTCTGAAAAGCGGTTTCTCCCCACCCTCCTACAGCCCTGTGACCCCAGCGCCCAGCCCCTGAGGAAGGCAGGGTATGGTGACAGAATCCACGGTGGGTCTAGTGACAGCAGTCTGAGGTCAACTGGCTGTGAGAACCTGGGTAAGGCCAGTCCTGATCCGGTCCTCGGTTATACAGAAAGACCCCTCTTAACCCCCAACTCATTGATTCTGAAAGAGCAGGTGCTTCTGGCGGTGAGGAACCCGCCTCTCTGGAGGGGGCCCTCAGGAAGGCTGTGCTGGGGACTCAGGTCTGGAGTGCAGGGAGAGGGCTGGGAGAGCCCAACCCCGGCAACCCCGGGGAGGAGGGCAGTGGGGGAGGGCGGACCTGGGATCTGGGGGCCCCTCCTCGCTGTGGGCAGCAGCCTGGGCTTGGGGCAGGGGCGTGACTGTGAACTTTCTTCCCCCTGCTGCCACTGCCAGGGCCGCCGCCCGCCGCGGCGGCAATTAGAGAAGTCCGAGGCGGCTTCCTCCTCCCTGCCCAGCGGGGGCGGCGGCCAGCGGCGGGCAGCACCCCAGTTCTCCCCCGACGTCTGCAGTCGCGGCTGCTGGGAGCCCCGCCGGCTCGCCCCGGCGGTCGGAAGCGGGGCCAGGTAGGCGAGCGCGTCGGCCGCGGCCGGGCTGCTCCGGAGAGGGATGGGGAGAAAGCTTGAGCTTGGGGGAGACCTGAGGGGGTTGCCGGCCAAAGGGACCCCACCCCGAAAGTCCTAAGGAGGAAAGCTGGAGACATAAAATTTGGAGAGAGGGCTGAAGGAATACGGGGAAAGCGGACTAAAGGACCCCCGAAAAGGTCTGGTGGGAACACGGAGGGAACCTGTAAAATGAGATTGACAGAATTCGGGGAGAGGGACTGAGGGGAACCCTAAAGGGATCTGGGGGAGAAACTGAGGGGACCTCGAGTGAGAATCTGGGGAGAAGCTGAGGGGTCTGGGAGAGGGGAACTAGGTGGGGGTCCTTGGAGGGGCAGGTGAGGGAGTTTGCGGGAAGGGGGTCCAGGAGAAGGATTTCTGGAGGATGAAGAACGTGGCGCGCAGATCCGGGGGTGCAGGAAGTTCCTCCGTCCCGAATCTGCTGCAGTCGGGGTGAAGACTATAGCCGGCAGGGGAGGGGAGGGGAGGCAGCCACCGCTGCAGCCCCCCGACCTGCCCGCCCCCACACTGGTGGTCAGGTTCAGGTTCAGGTTCCGGACGGCGCGGGACTCTTTCAAGGCGCTAGAGGCGTGGGTCCCCGCTTCCTGGGGAAGTCCCCGCCCTCAGAAGGGGCGGGCCCCTCTGGCGCCCCCTCCCGCCCGCGGTGGCGGTCTCGGTCCATGCTCCCCTTGGGATCCGGGAATTGCTGGCCGCCCCGACGGAAATCCTGTTTTTGACCGCGAATGCCCGGAGGGGCTGTCTCCATGGCGACGAGAGGGCTGAGAGGCGAGCGGGCGCTGGGCCACTGTTGGGCTCATTGCTGGCGCAGCCCTCTTTGGTCCCCGCCTCCTCCCCATTTGAATCCTCGGTCGCGGGTGGCCTGCCGGACAGAGGGGTGAGGCGACGGTGCGCACTGTTCAGGGATCCCGGGGTGGGGAGTCTGCAGCTTTGGAGACCTCTCAGCAAGACTGGGCCGTTAATTGCTGTGTGACCGTAGGCAAATTTCGGGCTTCTCGGGGCCTCATTTTCCTCATCTGAACTATGGGGGAAATGATCTCTGCACTCACCCCCCACCCCGTGAGAATCAGGTGGAGAAAGCAGTTTTTGCTGAGTGTCCTGAAGGGGTTAAGAGTCATCACTGACCCAGCAAGGGTCTCCTTCACCTCCTCAAAACCATGGAGGGGGACCAGAAAGCGTGGGTCTCACTGTCAGGGCCTCCAAGGAGGCCTGCACACAGTTGGCATCTAATAAATAAATGTCTGTGGATCTGTTGAGGGCCCATACTGGGGAGATCAGGAGGGTTGAGATCTGTCCCCACCCTCCATGGTGCCACACCAGCTGGCCACCTCTCTCTGGTGTGTAGTCTCCCAGGGATCCTGAGGCATTGGCATCCTTCCGTCTGTGGTGGTGAAGGGAGAGCAAGACTCTGTTCCCATTTCACAGTTGGGAACATGAAGGTTTGGGAGTCAGTGACTGGCAAGGCCAGCAGTAGAGACCAGAAGTCCAGGGCATCTCTCTGATGTAGCCAGAGAGAAGGCCAGAGTCCCTGCCTCACCCCCCCAGGCCTACCAAATCTGGTGTGGCCTCTGGCCAGGAGAGTGCAGGGAGGGGAGAAGGGCATGGGGTTCACGGCTTCAGGACTGGCTCCTGTTCCCAGCAAGGGTGTGTGAGAGTGTTTGTAGTTCTGGGTTTTGAGTGAATGAGCATGAGCCTGTGAGCACATGCACGGGTGTTCGGGTGTTCTCTGCAGCCACCTGGGGCCCATGCAGCAGAGGAAGTGGCCTGACCTCAGGAGGCTGTGTAGGGGACCCCAGGGCTGGGGAAGGAGGAGCCAGGGCCCTTCCTACACAGAGCATTCTGGCCTGGCCCACGGTGGGACCGGGGAGGGGGCTTCCTGTCTGGCCACTCTGTGGAATCCAGATTCCTGTTCCCTCAGCTCCCCTGGGACTACCCATGGCTCCCATCTCCTGAAAATCCTGAGTCCCAGCCAGGTGGGCTCTCAAGACTCCTGTTTCAGAGGCTGGTGGGTAGGTTTTCAGCAGCAGGTGGAAAACCACTTTTACCCACAAGACGTGGAGAAAACTCAGCTGATGCCCTTGGGACCATGTGGAGGGTAAAGCTAGTCTGGCACAGAGAGGCCACCCCCACCGCCCCCACCTGGCCTCCCCAGGGTGGTGACAGAGTCAGACAGCAGCATGTCTTCTTATCCCAGGGACATTCAGGAGGCGGGGGTGGGTAGCTTGTGAGGCCTCAAGAAAGGACGATTCTAGATGGAAGGAGGTGAGTGAGAGGTAGGGGCCTCCGTGAGAGAGCCAGGGATTCAGCGGGGTGGAGGGGCCCAGTGAGAGGACTGACGTCAGGTCTCAGCGAGGGATGGGGTGCCGTGGCCTGGGGGTTATCTGCGGACTTTAGACTTGCTTCCTGCCCCTGCTGCCCTTGGCCAACCTGGAGCCCTGAGGAGAAGCCGGAACTCTTGCAGGATGGTGGTTTCCGGCGGTTGGCCAAAGTCCCAGTTCCCTTTTGGTGAAATCCCCCAGGCAGCTGGGCCCTCAGCCCTCCTACCACCCCTGGGAACTTCTCTTTCTTCTTAGCCCTGCCCAGCCCTGCACCCCACCACCTCCACCCCCCGACCTGCCCTCAAGGGAAGTGAAAGTTC
>RJWJ010047718.1:0-10864 GCA_004363605.1 Indri indri | reverse complement strand
TTTGAGCTTTGTGAAACAAACACAAAACACGCAGGCCACCCACACACAAACCCATGAAACGACACCAGTTGTATGTAAAGCCTGGCTGTGAGAAGGGGAGTGCAGGAAGGCCTTCGTTTTACAGTCTTTCAGGTGCACAGGGGAAAAACGGGTAAGACAAAATTACCCTGAAAGAAACATTAGCAAAGGAAAACGTAGCATATTTAGTGTGTCAATGTGGAGGGACAGTGAATGAAATGAATCTGGGAAAGAAATGAGTTTGTTTAATCATGAATGTATTCATTCATTCCCTCCATAGACATATGTGAAGTACCAACTATGTGCCACCCACTGCGACAGGGACTGGAGAGACAGAAGCAATAGGGCGTGGGCCTCACCCTTGGGGGTGCTCAGCTAGAAGGGGGAGACAGGCAGCTAAACAAGCAGAAGCAGCGATGTGTCATCAGGGCTATCAGAGACACAGGTACAAGGTTCAGGGTGATGCCAACCAGGTGGGGAGTCTTGGGCAGAGGCCAGGAGGAGGCTTGTGACAAGCGATGGCAGGAGTGACGGTCTTGACCAGTGGGTGTGTGCAGAGCAGGACCAAGGTCTGAGGGGGCAGGAGGTGAGGGTGGGAGGTGGTGCTGGGACATCTGCCAAAGTCTTAGGAACCCAAGCTCCCAAAGGAACTTTCCATTAAAACCTGCAAAGCAACAATGTTCCAGGAAAGGTGCCCACTGCTCCAGGGAGAGTATAACCGTGGAGGTGTGAACCACGGAACTGCATGACCCAGTCTGGCTGCTGCTGGTCAGCCCCTGCCCTCATTGAGCAGCTGGCTATCAGGCTGGGGACACCTAATTGGCACAGGGACCACCGTGAGGAGGCAAAGAGCTGTCCCACCAGAATTCCTCTTTATAAATGTTATCCTAAAGCTGCCCCTTTGGAAACAGAAAGGAGCCAGGAGGTTCTCGCAGATGGACTCTGCAGGTAGACAAATGTGAGTTGGAAGACTGGCTCCTTATTTAACAGATGGACAAAACACTGTTATTAGTAAGAACTGTTGGTTCGTATGGGTTCAAGCCATAGACACTGGTGCTAGCATAAGCAAAAAGGATCCCTTTACCATAAAGATACAGGGCTGTCTCTTTACTGGTGGGCAGGAAGGTCTCAAAGCCCAGGAAGGACCAGAAACAGGAAAGGGGGTGAAGACGTCAACCATAGTTCTTTCTTCCTATCTCTGGACCCTCGGTTCCCTGGAGAGAACAGTCACTGCTTCACCTGGTTATTGAACTGATTTGATGAGTTGATATATGCAAAGCAGCTGCTATTTGAACAGGCCCTCAGTAAATGGAGGTGATTGTTATATTAGCTAGTAAAGATGTAATGTGATATGTTTTTAGGAAGGCCTAGCTCAAGAGCCTGGCACATGCCTTCTTTCCTCCGCCGAAGCTGTTCACGTCGTAGGGAGATGTGGGGTAAGGCTTCTCTTCTTTGTCACGGCCATCTCTTGGTTACAACTTTAAACTCCCCCCTGCCGATTCCCCTCAAGCTTTCTGTGCTGTTACCAATCAATCATTTACTCTCTGGGCCACCCCCAAAAGTACTCATCTATAGGACTATATTTAGGAATAACAAGTTTATGTGGTGATGATGTGACTTTCCTCTCAAACTGTAGCACTGTGGACTGAGCCCTTTATGAACACCCAGGACATGGCTGTGCATCTAGCGTTTACCTGATAATATTTGTTGATTCATCATACTTTCACAGGAAGGGCAATATCCATTTATAGATTCGTAAAAGGAGTCTCAAGAACTCATTTATTTCAGGTCACTGCCTTTAGCCAGGATAAGATATTCAGCTTCCTAAATAAATGACCAGGTATTTTATTTCTACTCCCACATAAGCCTGTGGTGCCACAACCTGGGATTTGGCAGGGATTTGGTAGGATCTCTTCTAGGCCAGGCACCACCCCAGCATGAGATTCTGCTCTCCACGACCCCCGAGACGTGGCATCTGGTTTCCAGTTGAACAAGGAACTTGTAGCCTTCCTGGGAAGTTCACTGTAGCTTTCTTGTTTTATGGTTTAGAGAGTTCTTCTTTGTATGAAAATCTGAAACCTGCCTCTGTGTCACTGTCATTCAATGTCCCTAATTCTGTAGGACCAGAACTAATGCCTCTTCCCCTTGGCATCCCTTCCCCTACACCGAGCGAGGGCCACGTTCATTATATCATGTCCCCTATGTCTCCTCCTTCCAAGTGTCCTTAAGTCCTTCTCCACAAGACACAGTTTGTCTGATGTGTTGTGTTTTCCTTTGCAAATCTCAGAGCTCGGGTGCCATCACTGCACGTGATGCACCAGCACGGTCTGCGTGGTGAGGGGGCGGGAGTGGGACCATCTTTGTTCCAGATCTAGCTACTGTGGTTTTAGTGCTAGCAATGCTTTGTAAATTTCAGCTTGTTTTTTTTTTTTCCTTTATTTTTGGTAGAACTATCACAATTTTGTGATAGTTTTTAAATCTTCAGACTTTTTAAATCATCAGACTTTTTTTTCAAAATATGGAAATTACTTTTTCTTATTATAAATGTAATACACATTCATTATGGAAAATTCAGGGGGAGGGGAAAGGACAACATACAAGGATAAAGAAGAGAACAACAACCGTATTGTAACCTTATCTCTTCAAGGTAACTATTGTTAATATTTTGGTGTATATTCTTCCAGACATCATTACCGAAAGCTCGGGGAGGCCAAATCAGAAGAATGAGGACAAGTAGTTGAAAAGAAAGAAAGAGATTATTTATTACTTTGCAGGCGAAGGAGGAAAAATGGTAGACCTTCTTGTCTCAAAGTCCAAATTTCCTGAACAAAGGCAGACAATACAGAGCTTTTAAAGGGAGGGCCCCTCAGCTGCAGGCTATTGTGGTTAACCGTTCTAATCATCCCATCTCGGCCAAAGACAAAGCCTGTGAACTCTGCCTGAGGCGCTGGCACCACCTGGAAGTTATCTCTTTTAACAAAGAACTCAACCTGCTTCAGGGATGCAGGCCAGGCTGCAGGGCCCAAGAAGAGTGGGGGAAGTTTTAAAGAGAAAGAAAATCTTTTTTTTCCCCCCTTAGGCCCTTCCCTCTGTTACCACATTTTCTATGCATAAACTGTCTCTCTTATGAAAGTGGGATTAAATATCTGTGGTACATTTAAAGATGATACTGATTTTTTGTCACTCCTCTCATGGAAAGGTGGCGTCCATTTCCACTCCCTGTGTACCTGGCCTGTTTGAGCCGACAGAATGTAATAGAAGTAACATTGGATCACTTCCAAGGCTGGGCCTTGAAAGATCTCAGCTTCTGCCTTCATCACTTGGAAGACGCTTCTTGGAACCCGACCGCCAGGGGAGGAAGCCTGGCCGGCCCGGGTAGCGGCCCACGCGGACGAGCACTGAAGCCTGTAACTGAGAACAAACCAAATACTAACCAGGGAGTGAGGTCCTTTGGGACCTTGCAGCTGTCCTGACCCCTAGTCAGTACCAAGTGATGCAGAACAACACAGAATCATGAGAAGTAATCAATTGGCATTTTAAGCCACTAAATTTGGGGGCAGTTAGTTATAATAGCAATCAAAACAACTACACATAGTAATAGCAAATGTTTACATGGTGCTTAGTATGTGCTACACAGTTACAAATTTTTTTATACATAGTAACTCACATAACCCTTACAATAACCCTGGGAGGTAAGTACTATAATTATATTATTTTCCCCATTTTGCAGATGAGGAAACTGAGATGCAGAGAAGTAAGTAACTTGCCCAGGGTTACGCAGTGAGTGAGTGATGGGGCTGGGATTTGAACCTGGGCAGTCTGTTCGGATCCGGAGTCTGCTTTAAACCACCGTACCCCACTGCCTCTTGGCTGCTTTCTCTCATTTAAGATATCATGAGCAATTTTCAATGTCAATAGATACCAATCTATAAGATCGTAACAATTTAGCTTAAGAGCAGAAAGGACCCAAGCCCAACACTCTCATTGTACAAATGAGAAAACTAAGGATCAGCGAGGTCAAGAAACTTTCCAAAGGTCACATAGCAGTAATTGCCAGAACAGGGAGACACCTTCGACAAGGAAAGAATACACCGATGGTACATTTTCAGAAGGGCCCTGCCTATGGGAGGTGCTAATTTCTGAATGCTACGTAAGAGTATTACTTGGATCTATTACTTATAAAAGTAGCCCTATTCCTTTCGGTCAAACCTCTTTTACCTGCTATTCCTCTGTAGTGGGTCAAAACCAAGCTCTAGACACCTTCTTTGATTAAATTAGGGGCAAAAGAATCCAGGTTTTAGTTCACCTAATTCTGCTACTTACAAGTCGCCTGACCTTAAGAATGCCATTTAACTGCTGAATCCTTATTTTCCCAGCCTGGTCTTGCCCTGACATTTGTGGGGTATCAGGCAAGATAAAACACACAAAATCTCTCTGCAAGATGGAAAGCACTTGCAGCATGAGGAAATATTTTCTGCCCTGCCAGTGTACCGGAATCCTCCATGGAGCTTGAAATGGGATGAAGGGGTAGGATGGGTCCTTGCATCTGGATGCTTTTCTCTTTAAGCTCCGCAGGTGAAGCTGATGCGCAGTCAAATGCGGAAACCACTGACAATGTATAAAAGACAAACAGGAGAGGAGGAATCAATTACTCTGTTAGCTAAGAAAAGGTCTTAGATTATATGCACATTGTAAACTCTCTTTAGAGTAGGTAACTAAGGGCCAATTTAGAGAGCAGTTACATTGCCTGCCCTTTTCAGGGCACCCCAAACCCTAATCTCAGGTCCCTTTTCTCTTCCTAGAAAGATGTATATTGCTTCAGTGATGCCACTTTTCTTGTCTAAACACACACACACATATGCACACACACTCCATGAATTATCTCTGCCTACGTGCTGAAGTCAGATTCCGAGTAACATCTTTTATTCTTTAACCTCTGAGTAATCACTCTGGCCCCTCATCTGTTCTTTATGGTCCAGGAAAACAATCTGATCAGGCTTTGGATGATGGATTCATAGTAGCCCCAGTCTCCAGAGTGGTGTTTAAACCAGACTGTTAATTTATTCCACGGGGATATTCTGTGAGAGTCCTAGTTCTCCTCTTTAATAATCGAGTGGCCTTGAGCAAGTTGCTTAATCTCTCTAGGTCTCTAAGATGATTATTATCACTGATCATCACCCTTTGCAAAGCATTTCCTTCTTTGTGACAGCTCTCTTTAAAATACCAGTTGAGTATTATCTGAGACTTGCTGTGCGCTGACCATAGCATTAAAGAAAATGGGTAAGAATGAGAAGAATGGATTTAAGGAACTTTTCATTCAATCCATGGGACACCAAGGTAGACAGCTGTTACTTTTGTCTGCCCAGCACCTCTTTCCCCTCTGCTGGGGACAGAACTTCCTTCTGTGGGGGAACGGTTCCTTTCTTCCTCCACATGGTTCTGGGAACACTGCTGGTCAAAGAACCGCACCCCCATTTTCTTGGGCCACAGCCCAGGCATGTGACCACAGTAACATCCTACTCGCCTGGGCACAGTGATTGACCTGGGAATTCATCCAAGGACTAATTAAGAAAGAAAGATGAAAAGTAAAAAGGAAGGAAGGAAGGAAGGAAGGAAGGAAGGAAGGAAGGAAGGAAGGAAGGAAGGAAGGAAAGACAATCACGGATTTTTCTAAATAAAATTTGTGGGGGAAACTGTCTTTTCTTTCTGGTCAAGGGGCTGTGTAAATGTGACCCCCAGAGCTGCCACATGAGAAGCCTGGGAGGGTGAGGCCACCACCCAGAGGGATGAAGAAATGAGACAATGAGAGACAGAGATGGAGACAGGAAAGAGTATTTCTGTGATGTCGTGTTCCCAGGTCTGACTATCCTGGCATCACCCAGCAACTATTCTTTTGATTCTTTGAGCTACTACAGAATTTTCGCCCAAAGTCTCTCTCTCTCTCTCTCTCTTTTTTTACTTAAGCTAGTTTGTTTTAGAATTTCCATCACTCGTAACTGGTTTTGATGACCAGAAACACTCTGACAGCTTTCCTCTCGACCACATATTTTTGTTAATTGTCAAAAATTTGAGGGTCTATGTGTCAAAGTACTGAGTCTGTTCCCATCTTTCCTTGATCGTAGTTGGGTTGTTCTCACATCACCTTGGTTATGCTGGGAACTACATTTCCCAGCACCCGCTTCCCTGTGTGGCTCAGGGTTAGAGTTGGCCAAAAGTTGCCTGAGATGTGAGAGACGAGAGGGAAGCAGCATCCCCTGGGCTCCGAAGGTCGTTGTCGTTACAGGTGGTGAGAGACAGAGCGAGATGGGGCTGCTCCTGTTCGTCCTCACCTTCCCTCCCTGCTCTGCGCTTGCCAGCCCTGCTGGCCAACAGTGACCCCACGCCTATCCCCGGATGCTTTGCTGCGAACTCCCAGAGCAAGTAGCCACGAAGAGTCCACATCCTTCCAAAGAAGGGCCCACAACAGCAGCCAGACCTGTCTTGCTTTCTGTAAGCTCCACCTTATTCCCCCATCCCCCATGATCAGCAACTTTCCTGTAATCCTTCAACTCCCGTTTTCAGATTTTTACTTCCCCAGCTCCTCCCCGCATTGTGTAAGACCTAATTCTTACAAAGAACTCCTTAGTCCGTAACACTCATAGGGGTTCCCCTTCCAGGGGTGAGCCCTGACTAATGCAAGAGGTATTGGGTCGGCCCTGACCATGAAGCTCTCTGCTCTGTTCTTTGCTTCTTGCCCACACCTCCTCCTCCTTTCTCCGTGGGCCCCTCCTGTCTGGTCACTGCACCCCGGTCTTTGCTCCTCTCCTCCCTGTGTCCGTGGGAAGGTCCGATGCTCTCTCTGCTCACCTTAACCACCGTGCTATTTGCAGTCGCCAGCTACTCCTCTCCCTGACCTCTGCCTGGGTCCCGGCGCACTGGTTCCTGCTCTCTTTTCCCAGTCCCAGGCAAGTGCGTGGCGGGCAGCGTGAAGACTGAGCGCAGGCTGGCACCCAGCTAAGGCAGATGCCGGGACGGCCCGCCCAGAGCTTCCCACTCACGATTGATTAGGAAATGTCACTGGGGGAGGAAACAAATGCCCTCAGAGACAACACAATGGGCACTGTGTGCCACGTGGAGTAGATACCAAATAAATATTTTATTAAGTGAATTAACAATAGCAAAAACTATTTGAGTTGAAAATTATCAAGGAATATTTAAAAAATTAACCTGGTGGAGTTTTTTGTTGTTGTTTTTGGCCTGTTGAATGCTACACACAAGGGTTTGACATTTCCCTGGGAGCTGGCTCTGTTCTTGATAGGTTCAAGGTCTCTTCCAGCTCTCTGATGACAGCTCAAAGGCCAGAGCTACTGATCCCAGCCCAGCCATTGCTCAATGTGAGTCAGGTGGCCTCTCTAGACTTTGGCTGGTCTGTCTGGATGAATAAAGTAAACAGAGAAAGATTTTAAAATCATTTTATCTTAGGCTTGGAAGTAACCTCACAGGTTACCCCTAAATAGGGAAGCAGACTCTTATTTGTCCCTACCTAACCCCTCTGGCTTCACTTGACCCAGCACTTAGCTGGGACCCCGTGGCCATACACTATACTGTCCCATCTCTGCAGGCCAGTGCTGGGAATGTGACTTGGGCCTCTGTCCAAGAGTTGGGATGAGTGTCTAACAGCAGAATTTTCTTCATATAGAATCAGGCATGCTAAATTTT
This sequence comes from Indri indri, assembly GCA_004363605.1. Classification (NCBI taxonomy): domain Eukaryota; kingdom Metazoa; phylum Chordata; class Mammalia; order Primates; family Indriidae; genus Indri; species Indri indri. The sequence continues at coordinate 3,148 of RJWJ010047718.1, read as the reverse complement.
AAAAGGACATTGTTGCCCAGGTTGACAGAGGACATGAATAGCATAGTACAGCCAGGTGGGAACCGGAAGAACTCCAAACATGGAAGAGGAAGAAAAATGTATTGCGAACAAGAATAAAGCAGATAGTTACTGTCATTAAGGTTGGTGCAAAAGTAATTGCAGGTTTGGGCCATGAATTTTAAATCATCATAACTAGGCTCAAGCACTTCTTTATTAATCAAAATAGGAACCATTACAATCTACACATTGTTGCCAATGAGAAATAAGTTTGTTTATTCCTGTAGCGTAAAAATCAGTGCTTCAGGATTCAATGAACTCTTGGAGAGCATTTTCTGCATCCTGCTGGTTGTGGAAGCTTTTTCCCTGGAAAAAGTCATCAAGCTGCTTGAAGAAGTGGTAGCTGGTTGGCGAGAGGTCAGGCGAATATGGCGGATGAGGCAAAACTCCGTAGCCCAATTCATTCAATTTTTGAAACGTTGGTTGTGCAATGTGCAGTCGGGTGTTGTGTGGAGAAGAATGGGGCCCTATCTGTTGACCAATGCCAGCTGCAGGCATTGCAGTTTTCAGTGCATCTCATCAATTTGCTGAGCATACTTCTCAGATGAAATGGTTTCGCAGGGATTCAGAAAGCTGTAGTGGATCAGATGGCAGCAGACCACCAAACCGTGACCGTGACCTTTTTTTTGGTGCAAGTCTGGCTTTGGGAAGTGCTTTGGAGCTTCTTCTCTGTGCAACCACTGAGCTGGTCATCACTGGTTGTTGTACGAAATCCACTTTTCATCACATGTCACAATCCTATTGAGAAATGGTTCGTTCTTGCGTACAAGAAGAGAAAACAACACTTCAATGATTTTTTTGATTTTTGGTCAGCTCATGAGGCATTCATTTATCGAGCTTTTTCACCTTTCCAATTTGCTGCAAATGCTGAATGACCATAGAATGGTCGATGTTGAGGTCTTTGGCAACTTCGCGACTTCTCGTGTAGTCATAAGAAGATCAGCTCCGATGTTGCTCTCAACCGGTCATTGTCAACTTCTGATGGCTGGACCACTGCACTCCTCATCTTCAAGGCTCATGTCTCCTTTGCAAAAATTCTTGAACCACCACTGCACTGTACGTTCATTAGCAGTTCTTGGACCAAATGTGTTGTTGATACTGCAAGTTGTCTCTGCTGCTTTATGGCCCATTTTGAACTCAAATAAGAAAATCATTTGAATTTGCTTTTTGTCTAACATCATTTCCCTAGTCTAAAATAAATATAAGATAAACAGCAAGTAATGAGTCATTAGCAAAAAAAAAAGCAAGAAATATGCATTAAAATAATGTATAACATAATCGCATTTAAGAGTGTATTCCAATATCAAACGGCAAATTTCAGCACTGCTAAAACTGCCATTACGTTTGCACCAACCTAAAATAGTGTGTGCTACACACTTTATATCTGTGTTAACATTAAATCCTCACCAATATGAGGCTCTCTGCAATTTATACATGAGGGAACTGATGTCCAGCGATCCTAAGTGATATGACTCAAGTTGCCCAGTTGGTAAGTGGCAGATTTGGGATGCCAGACACTTTGGAGTGATCCTGACCTCTGTTCTCTTTCCACGCACAACCCTCTCTTAGGCATGCTTAAGTGTTTTTTCCAGTTTCCTGGTAAGAAGGGAATTGAAAGCTAATACAGTCAGTACAATCAGGTTATATATCACGTCATATATCATATCATATCAGTGGTCGGTTGGATAAATTTATGATTAAACAATGCAATTCTCTTTGTCATGCAGATTTAGTTATTCCTACCCCCTCCTTTTGTTGGCTACATACATTCCCCAGGGGTGTAGCCCCTCTGGTCATTTGGGCTGGGTGGATTCTGCCAGGCCATGGAGATCAAGGCTGAGTGTCCTGACCAGGTAAACTGAGCGAGCTGTGCCTTCTACCTGAGGTTGGTTTGAGCAGGTTTATTTGGTTTTGCTACACATCTCACCTACCTCACACGTGTCCTTGGAACCCCCTGGAGTGCAGGAGCAGGACAGCAGAGCCCTGACTGCCACCCAGAGAGGAGAATGACTTGCTCCCATCAGTTAGTGACAAAGGTGGTTCCCGAGGCTAAGTTCCCTGACTCCCATTTGCATGTTTAAATGTTCCTTTCATATATGTCTAATGTATTTCTATCTATGGCTAGTGCTGATTTCAAGAGCAGGGTTGGGGGTCTCAGCCACCCCCTTTTCACCTCCGTCAGCACCCTATCCCACACACGTGCATCTCCTTTGTCACGAACAGCTGGTGTTTTCCCAGTTCAGGCAAAGTCCTGAAAACCTGGCCATCCGGGTTCCCAAGTCTGCCCCTTCCCAGCCCGATGAAGCCCCTAAGTCCTTCCTAAGTGGAAATTCTGCAGCCACCCGCACACATGCCTGTCTCTTCCGTGAGACTGTCAGCTCCTTCCCAAGGGTAGGAAATAGACTTCCTCTTTCTCTCTGATGCCCCCAAAGTGTAACGAGGGCACTGCGGCCTTGCAATGAATTTGTTACTGCGCCCGCTGCTGCAGCGGCCGGCTAGGCTTGGGCCCGGTTAAGACAGATTATCTGTTTGGAAGCCGATATTCCTTGCATTTCATCTCTAACACAGGCAAGGAGTTAAAAGAAAGATGGATTTTAATTTTCTATGGCTCATGTCACTTTGCTGCTGCCTTTCATGGACTCCCCCCTTAGACGGTGGCCGCCTCAAGCAAAGCAACCTCGTACCAGGCAGGTCGTTGCTGCTCGGTGAGCGGTTGCCGGGCGAAGGACTGAGCATCTGCACCCTGCTCGTGTCCTAGTGGTGCCTCATGAAAAGGGAGCAGCCTAATCTGAGAAGGCAAGTGATTGGCAGTCAGACGTAGTGTAATTTAACAACGAGTGATCACACGATGCTTTTTAACCGCAGAAAGAGGTAAGCGGATGGAGTCTACCGCACAATGTAAAATATGAAGGCAATCATTGGGCGCTTCCGTGCCTTCTGCTTGTCACATTTTAGGGACCTAAAGACACACTTATAAGAAAGGATGGGGGCTGGCTTTAGCTCAGCAGTTCCTTTGACAGTGTTTTAACAGCCCCTTTGTGGAGTCAGAGCCGTTCCCGCAGGCACTCTCCAGCTCTTAAAAAAAAAAAAA
>RJWJ010047717.1:0-10866 GCA_004363605.1 Indri indri | reverse complement strand
GGGGGTCTCACTCTTGCTCAGGCTGGTCTCAAACTCCTGACCTCAAGTGATCCTCCCGCCTCAGCCTCCCTGAGTGCTGGGATTACAGGCGTGAGCCACCGCGCCCGGCCCCGCGGTGCTATCGTGCGAATCTCATGGGCCGTCTGGGTCACAGTTGCATGCGAGTGTGCATTTAAGAGACTGTGCTGTCACGATTTTCGTATTTTTCCCATCAGCCCTGGCGAGTGGGTGACTTTGTAGAACATGAGGGTTTTCCATCAGGTGGGAGGCACATGCCTGCATTTTCAGCACAGTTATTGGGTGGAACATAGCTGCTTAAAGCCATCAGGCGGAGATAGCTATGCCCATATAAAAGAGCCACGAGCCTAAGTTCCACCTCTTTTTTTATTTCACATGGTCTTTATGTGCCCCAGCTTTTATTTTTTTCCAAAGGATTTAAAAATTTTTAATTGTGAGCCAGGCGCGGTGGTGTGCACCTGTAGTCCCAGCTACTCAGGAGGCTGAGGTGGGAGGATCACTTGAGGCCAGGAGTTGGAGGCTGCAGTGAGCTGTGACGACACCACTGCACTCCAGCCTCGGCGACAGAGCAAGACTGTCTCAAAAAAAACCCCATGCTGTTGGCATGGGACGGGGAAAGTAGGCAGGCTGGGTGGGGCCTGAGCAGCCAGTCATCTCTGCAGGGTCACGAAGCTGCCCACACTTGGTCCTGGGCTCCCCCCATCGGGCACCCAGTGAGGAGTGGGGTGGGCCAGGGCCCCCTCCCCAGTCCCCGGGCCAGTGGGCACAGCTCTGTCCCCCTCCCCAGAACTACAAGAGCTGCCACGACTCGGAAGACATCACCCCCTTGCAGTGGCCAGACGTCCAGTACCAGATCTTGGGTGGAAGGACACAGAACTCGATCATTTTTGACCAAAGAAACGGCATCTACATCTTCTTCCTGTCCATCGTGGATCCGTACTACAGGTGAGGGGTCAGTCCCTCCCCGATAGCAGAGGACGGCTGTCACCCCTGGGGGCAGGTCACACCTGTGCTGGGGACACACTTTTCTCCCTCCACCTGGGCAGGTCCTGGCTAAGGCTAAGTTCCCCCAACAGCTCAGACCATCCCCAGGAGAAGAGTGATGCTCTCAGTTCCAGGGGGACATTTGTTCCTTTGTTAAATAAATACTTACCGCAGAGTCCGCGCCAGGTGCTGGGGGCCAGTGATGACCAGTGGCCGCGTCCCTGCCCTTGTGACTGTGGACCAGAGTTTCCCCCCTCTCCTGCCCCCCACGACCAGGCTGTGCTGATGTCCGTGGGCCCCAGGGGGCTCAAACTGGCTGGCGGGAGCTGACTCTCGTAAATATGCAGGAATTCTGCAAGCCAGTGGATTTCACGTTGAAATCAGCCCCGGTGGGAATGTTTACACCACGGGATCGGCAAGCACCGCACATCCGCCTCGCCCCTCTGCGAGCCGGTTGTGAAAGATTTACCTGCCTCGGGTGCCAAGAGGATTCTGAAGCCACGTCTGGCCACGCCACGTGGATCAACGGGTCCTGTGGGGGGTGGGATACGGGATGGCACCCTTTCCCACGTGCTCACCCCTGCATGAAATCATCGTCGGCCATCACCTGTCCCCTCCAGATGGATAAAAGCCCCCCCACCCACAGTGCTTGGAGGCCCTGCCTTCCCTCATGGCCCCAGATTAGGGGACCAGCTCTGGGATGGCCACAGGGGCACAGCACCGAATGGGGTGGGGACGTCCAGAGGAGAGAGGGGAGGAACTGTGAGGCTCACCCCCTCTGGCACCTGCAGTGCCCCCCGGGGGTTCAGTTCGCCCCGTCTACCACCTTTACACTGAGCACAGGGGGAGGCGTTGGGACCCTGGTGACAGCTGCCAACACCACAGAGAGGACGGCAGACTCGGAACCCATCAAAGCTGACATGGACGTAAGGGACCTGGGTGCGCCTAGTCACTGCTGCCAGGCCCGGGTCTCCCACCTGTGGGCCTGAACCCCCTTGCTGGGACAACAGGCGGGGTCCCCCAAGGCCAGGCCCAACAGCCTGTCTTGCCCACCCCGCAGCTACTGTCACCTGCAGACCGTCTTCAGCATCTACGTGTACGGAGCCTACCCGCTGCCCATCCTGCCCCCGGGGCTCACCATCGCGACGCTGGTGGCCAGCATCCTGCTGTCCGTGTGGCTGGCCTACATGGTCCCCAAGCTGCTGCACACCGAAAAGGGCCACAGGATGAAGAGGTTTGGGGCCAGGCTGTGCTGGAGTTGCAAAAGGTTATGCACGTGCCACTGGCCCAGGTCCCCCAAGGTGGCACCGGAGTAGAACAGGAAGCCCCCGAGAAACCGCCTCACTCCCTGGGAAGCTGGCGCTGATCTCTGAGCCCGTCAGCCGGGGCCAGGCTGTTGTCTTCAAATAAACTACAGCGTCGTGAAGCAGCCAGCAGTGCGTGTTCATCGTGGGTTATTTTTATTTGTTTTTCTATATTTTAAAAAAAATTTTTCAAGAGACAGGGTCTCACTTTGTCACCCAGGCTGGAGTACAGTGGCGTCATCATAGCTCACTGCAGCCTCCAACTCCTGGGCTCAAGCGTTCCTCCTGCCTCAGCCTCCCAAATAGCTGGGACTACAGGTGCACACCACCACGCCTGGCTAATCTTTGTATTTTTTGTAGAGATAGGGTCTTGCTACATTACCCAGGCTGGTCTGGAACTCCTGGCCTCAAGCGATCCTCCCACTTCAGCCTCCCGAATAGCTGGGACCATAGGTGCGCTCAGGGCTTTGCAGGCCCAGGGAGGAAGGGGTCCGCCCAGGGCTAGCGATTTTCTGGAGACGGCGAGCAACTGCCCTGCAAGGGCACCTTGATGTGCCAACCACAGAGTCCCCAGGTCAAAGCCCCACCTGCCTCCTTTCAGTGCGGATAACGTCTACACATTTCTGCAGAAGTGGAGAGAGACACGCACACGCATACATATGGACAGTATGCATGCATATTGGGTACATGCTTATGTGTGCATGCAATGTATACAAGCGTATATGCATGTATGCATGCGTATCGATGGTATGTGTTCACGTATGTAATACACACTACCTATGTGAATTTTCCGTGGGGGGCAGGGTCCGCAATCCAAGGCCGCATGGGACACCCATCTCATTCTAAGTAAAAACTTGGGCAGTCCCACTTCCCATTACTCTGAGGTTAAAAATACACATATTCCACCGTCATCTAGAACTGCCCAATACAGTCTCAATTCCGTTGCCACCCTCCACTGCCGTATCTAAAGCTGTGATGAGTTACTCGGGTCTCCCTGGCGGAGCCAGCTGTGTCCCGCCCTCCAGGCCACTCGGAGGCCTGTCCTGTCCTCTGTCCTTCCTCCCCGATGTGGCCACCCAGGCTCCTGTGTGCGCTGGGTGGAAGGCGATCAGGGCCAGGTGAGTCTTTCCTGGACAGGTGCTGCTAGGCCACTGCCCCGTGGTCACCCAGGCCAGGCAGGTGCCCTGGACTGTGTCTCCTGACACCCCCCCCCCGACCCGCAGAGCACAGCAGATGCATTTCTCTCCTGCGGGCTTTGGGGAGCAGAGTGGGGCCCGTCCTTAGGTTTGGGCCATTTCTGCCATATACTCTTCTCTTTCGCTGGTTCACTTAATCTAAGCCCCCAAAAGTCCCCTGTCTGTGACCATTCCCATGTCTCCCTGCCTTTCTTACGGGTTTGGTTTTTGGTTTTTGAAAGTTCCAGCTGGAGTCCTTGGCAGGCATCTGCTGTGACCCTGGCTGCGTTTATGTCACAGAAAAGTGACCCCAGCCCCTCTCCCCCTCCACCTCCTTTGCCAGGGCCTGCCCTTCACGCGGGGACCTTGGTTTTCCTTCCGAAAACACCCGTGAGGCTGCGGAGGCCCTGCTCAGCTCCAGAGGCCTCTCTGCGAGGCCCGGGGCGCAGCCTCGCCCACCCGCAGGACGACAGAGCAAGGGGACAGGCGTCCGTGTCCAGCCCCCACCCACGAGGCCCCGAGCGCACACGGTGCTGAGAGATCAAACATGCTTTAATGGGGGGCAGTGCCCAGGTCCTTCCTGGGCCCCGGGGGGACGGTGCTGGCAGGGCCCGCAGGCTGCTTGCCCTTCCCACCCGGCCTGCCCTTCTTGGTGGCCGAGGAGCTGGCCTTCCTCTTGCCAGGCAGGATGGGGGTGGCGGCGTCCACCGCGGGGGGCCCCGGGCGGGGCGGTGGCTCGTCATCCAGCGCCCTGAAGTTGAAGAAGCAGTCCACGTTGGACACGGTGTCCAGGATCTCGGGGATGCTGTAGTCGAAGGACAGCAGCTCGTCGGGCAGGTGTAGCGAGCGGATGTCGCTGGTGGAGTCGTCACCGCCGCCGCCGCTGTCTGGCAGGGTGAGCCTGGGAACCTTGCGGGGGACACCCTCGGGCTCGGCGCCGCCCGGCAGGCAGTCGAAGAGCTTCATGGCGTCTTCCAGCATCACCTTGTCAGGCAGCGCAAAGGCTCTGGCCGCCTCTGGGGCCTTGACCTCGCCTGCCCCCAGTGGGGCCGCCTCCTGGGCCTCAGCCGCCTTGGGCTCGCCGGGGCCGGGCGGGTGCAGCAGCTCCTTGGCGGGGAAGGTGGCCTCAGGCGCGGGGAACTGGCTGAGGCTGCCCCTGAGGCGGCCGTAGGCGCCGGGCGGCAGCGCGGGCTCGGCGGGCAGCACGATGGCGTCGGGCACCGGCTTGTTCTCCTTGGGGGGCGCCGGGGGCAGCTCCACAAAGGCGGGCGGCCCCCCGTCCCCCACGAAGCCCAGAGCCTCTGGGCCGGGCCCCCCGGGCGGGAAGTAGGGCGCGAGGTACTGGGCCCCACCGGGCGCCGGCTGGTAGTGGGGGTACGGGGGAGGCGGGGGCGGCCCTGGGGCCTTGAGGTAGTGCTGGGGCTCCAGCAGGTAGCTGCCCGGCGAGGCGGGGCCCCCGGCCGGGACTCCGGAGGGCCCCACACCGCCTGCCGCCACCACCAGCTTGTACGGGGACAACTGGCCGAAGTCATTGGTGGCCCACTCGATCCGGTAGACCCGAGGGTCAAAGAAGCATCCGCAGGGGGCCATCTGGAACCCTGTAGGCCGGGTAGGGCCTGAGAGCCACACCCAGCACCTCCAGGCGGCCCACACCTGGGGGCCTGTCTGGACGGCAGGGGACACAGGCCTTGCCTTGGGGGCCTCTCTGGGAGACTCGGACATGAACCTTGCCTTGGGAGCCCATTTGGGGCAAAACACAGATACGGTTCCGGGGGCCTGACTGCGGGTGTGGGACACAGGCCTTGCCCTCAGGGTCCCATCTAGTGACATGGCAGGGGCAGGAGGGTCCCCCCCACGCTAACCCACTCCCAGCTCCTCTCCAAGGGTGGGGAGGCCTGTACCTGCAGGGGGGGCCGGAAACACCTCTTTCTCCGGGTTTGGGGGGTGGTACAGGGTTGAGGAGCCTGTGGACAAAGGTGCCCGGATGGGGGACGGCTGCGGCCCTGGGGCTGGTAGGCGGGAGCCCTGGGTCCTGACTCTGCCACTCACCCCACCCACCCCAACTCGTACCCACGGCGGGAGGCGGCTCAGTGCAGGCGGGCGCAGGCTGGCTGCCTGGCCCCTTGGCACTCTCTGGGCCCCGGGGCCAAAAGCCTTCTTGGGGAGCCGCAGGTACGTAGAAGGGTTTGGGGTGCTGCATGGGTAGGCGGGTGGCAGCTGGCCTAGCTGGAGCTCAGCCGGCGGCAGGGAGCACAGGCAGCCCACCAGGAGGACAGGCTCTGAGTCCCCAGGGTTCTGTTTGCCTCGTTACTCAGGGCAGCGGGTCCTAGGCCCTGGCCCGCCCACTGGTCAGGGTTCCGGGTGGGGGGAGGGGGAGGGGTGGCCCAGGGGATGGATGGGGAGCCCACAGCAGGTGTCACCAAGGGCAGGTGGACCCAGGGCCAGGTCCCCTGCCTTCGGCCTCCTCCAGCAACGCCCAGCTAGCAGCTTCAAGGCCACCTCCTCCAGGCAGGCCACCCTGATCCGCACCTACATGGGCCAAGGCCGCCCTGCCCACACACCCCGCTGCCTTCGTCCTGGTCAAGACCCCCTCCCTCCTGCCCCGGGCACCTGCAGAACCCAACCCCGGGCTTGGCGAATAAGTGAGCAAAAGGGGAGGAAGGAATAGCCAGGGGACAGGGCTAGCGGAAGACAAGCTCCAGGGAGGGGCCGGAAAGGGACAGCCTCGGTGTCACAGAAAGGCCTGGATTTTAAAAGAATAAAATTTATTGTCTTCTCCATGCACTGGGGGGCCCCTCGGAAGGCCCCCGCCGGACCCTGGTGCCCGCGGCTACTTGTACGCGTTGGCCTTGTGCTTCGGCAGGAAGACGAAGTTGGGGGGCACGGGTCCCAGGAGCATCTCGCTGCAGGGAGGGCAGGGGGCGGTGTCAGGCCTCAGCAAGGCCCCGCCCCCGCACAGCAGGCCCCGCCCCGCGCCCGGGCACCTGATGCGGATCCAGTCCGCGGCCTTCTGACTGGCCATGAGCGTCTCCAGGTAGTCGCGGCCCAGGTAGTAGGGCGGCCGCGCGTTTATCCTCTGCGGGAGCCGCTCCAGCAGGCCCACGGGCACGTACCTGGGGGCAGGCAGGTGGCAGGGACACGGTCGGGCCAGCCCCAGCCACACGCCGCCCCCCCCCACCACGGCCGCCCCGGCGCCCACCTGCACAGGAACGACAGCCACTCAAGCAGGAAGCGCCGGGTCCTCTCCACGCCCTGCGTGTCCGAGCCCCAGTGCTCCAGGCCGTAGCTCGTGAAGTCACGGAGGATGTCCAGGCGCTCGGACGACGAGATGTCCCAGTGTCGCTGCTCTTTGATTTCCGTGAACAGCCACGGTTTCAGCAGGGCGCCGCTGCGGGGCGGGCAGCGGTCAGCAGGCCCGGCCGAGAGCCTGGCCCGAGCCACGGCGCAGACCCCGAACCCACAGGCCTGAGCCTCCCGCTGCGGTCACGCGACCGCCCGAGCCCAGGAGCTTCCACCCGCAAACATCAGATCCCACAGCTGCGAGATTTCCAGTCCCCTCTGCCTCGATCCGGCGACATCTCCCAACGCCTCTCTCTGCCTCTCCCCGTCCCCGGGACAAACAGCACGACACAGGCAGGGCGGGCGAGAGCTCACGTTGCGTTCGGGGCACCCGCTGCGGTGCACGAGCTCGAGCCGGTTCTCTGCAACCCCGCCGGACACTTACCGGGCAATCATGATCCCAGCGACGCCAGTCTGCATGGCGCGGTTGGCGTCCTCGTATGACAAGATGTCCCCATTTCCTGAGGGCACAGAGGCTATGGTCTCAGGGAGCCACATGCAGGCGGGTGGGATGTAGGGGCTCCTTTGGGGAGTCTTTGCTAACCCAACGGTCCCCAGCAGAGCGGTAGGAAGGAGTCCCGGGAGGGGGGTGGGTGGCCTCGGGTGGCGGGGCAGTAGGGCACCCACCGAACAGGGGCATGGGGCCGGCTGCCTTCACGCACTGCTCGATGTACTGCCAGTCGGCCAGCTTGGTGTAGCGCTGCTCCCGGGAGCGGCCGTGGAGCTGGGGGGGCCCCGGGCAGGGAGGGAGGCGGAGGGAAGGGCAGAGAGAAAGAGACGGGGAGGGACGGGCTGAGAGGCAGACACGGAGACGGAGGCAGACGGAGACGGACGCGGAGGGAGAGATTGAGATGAAGAGGGAGGGACGGGCTGAGAGGGGCCATTAGGAAGAGACTCGGGGCGCCCCTGAGGCCCCAATGCCCACGGCGCCCCGAGACCCACCGTGACGAGGGCTGCACCCCAGTCCCGCAGCTCGGGCAGCAGGCGGTGTGCCAGGTTCACGCGCTCCTGGACGCCCGTGCGGATCTTCACGGTCAGTGGCACGTCTAGCACCTGCGGGACGGTGGGAGGGGGCGGTCAGCGGGGCCCAGAGTCAGCTGGGGGTGAACGCGGGGACGTTGGTCCGGCCGTACCTGGTTCATGCCGCGGACGATCTGCTGGAACTTGGCGGAGCGATTCATGAGGGCGCAGCCCCCGCCCTGGGAGACACGAGTGGCTGGGCCGGGCCTGACGCGCCGCACCCCTGTCCCCAGGCCTCCCACACTGAAGACAGCGACCCAGAGAAAGCACGGGCACCCCAGGGCCACGGGCATATGGCCGAATCCCCTGACCCACCACCCACCGCGTCACCTGCTGGCTCAGTGCCCTGACTGCCCAGATAGGAAACTGAGGCATGAGTCCACGAGGCACAGGAGGTGGCAGCGCTGGGTCCCAGGCCCTCACCTGCCCCACCCGAGCCCTGCCCGCTCTCGCGCTCCAGGGCCGAGCGGCCGCTACCTTCTTGTACACGAGGTCGATGGGGCAGCCGACGTTGATGTCCACAAAGTCCACCTCGATGGTGCGGTTCAGCAGCTCCGCGCACTTGGTCATGGTGTCGGGGAAGGCGCCCTCCAGCTGTGGCAGGGGCAGGGCAGGGGGTGAGGGGCAGGTCCACACTGTCCCGTTAGGCCGTTCACTATCCCCTGGGGGGCCCTGAGTCAGTTGGCTCCTGTCCCCGGGCCACCCTGGAAGGAGCTGATGTCTGTCTTCGGGGCACTGGCCCCCGGCCAAGGCCATTGGCCCTCGGAGGCAACCGAGGCAGACCTGAACCTGGCTCTGAAACAGGGCGACCGAGGGCCCCTCGGGGCGGGCGCTGACCTGGACGCCGAAGATGTCCTCGCACTGGTGGCGTTTGAGCAGTGCCCACTCGGACGTCTGGCCCTGCAGGAGGTTAGTGCAGACAGCCATCTCCCCACAGGTCACGTCCGCCCCGAAGCGCTTACAGATCCGCCGGAAGGGCAGGTTCCCGCACTAGAGGTAATAGGACACACATGCGGACACACACGTGAGGCCACGGCAGCCGGGGACCCCGGACACCCGCTCCGGCCCCAAGACCCAGTGGGTGGAGACAGACACTGAGCGCTGTCGAGTGACCACACTGCCACCCAGCTCACCCCAGCAGCCTCGCCCAGGTCCTACCGTGGTGAGGGGGGCCAGATATAGTTTGCCGCCAATGTCCAGCTGCAGGGGAAAAAACATGTAAGCAAAGCTCGATCCTCCAACACAGCTTCTGAGGCCTCTGGGATCCCCCTTCTCCCCACAATCTAGGACATGCTCTGCCCTGCCCAGACCAGCCTGGCTCCTTTCCATCTCAGGGCCTTTGCACATGCCAGTCAACCCTTTTATAAGCAATGTTCTTTTTTCTTCCTATATTCTTCCCCACTGGAGAGCTTCTACTCAACCATCAAAACCCCAGACCCAGTACCCCTGTTCCAGAAAGCCTTCCATACTATCCCCATCCGCCCAGCCCTGATTCCCTGGGACTGACAGTGTGTGTCCAGCTCTTTCTGACCCCCCAAACTGGGCTCCTTGAGGACGGGCCCGAGCGCAGAGCAGAGAGGGGGCGTTGGCGGAGAGATCCCCAAGGGCACAGCCTCTGGCTCCCAGGAGTCTAGAACGGGAACGTGGACGTGGCTGGTGCCCAACTGATGCGGCTGAATGGACAGGTCTGCTACTAGCATTGTCCCCAATGGGGAGCCCACAACACGCACCCGTTTCTTCTCACAGGGCCGCAGCCTGACTACGTCCTCATCCGTCAGGGGTCCGCAAGTCCGCACGGGGCTGTGGGGAGGGGTGTCAGCGCCTGGGCCTGCAGGGGCCTCCTGGGCCTCACAGTTGTTCTGCCCTGGAGCCCCCTCAGCCACCGTGACCTCAGGGGCAGCAGCAGCAGGCAGGGGACCCTGGCTTAGCTGGCGCAGGATCTGCTCCGATCGCTCGAAGCGGATCTTACGCTTCCGCAGCTGCTGCTGCAGGGCCTTGTCCAGGCCATTGCGGACAGGCGGGCGCTGGGCCCAGCGGGCTGCCAACTCCTCCTGCACCAGGTTCTGGCCCTCGGGCCCCAGGTGGGCCCTGGCGAAGCGACAGGTCACGCCATAGGGGCACCTGCCAAAGGTCTCGAATAGCACACAGCGGGGGCCCAGGTCAGCGGGCTTGGTCTCCAGGTAGCGGCCCACGTCGTGCAGAAAACGGCAGCGGTCACCGAAGAAGCACTTGGCTGCCGACTCCTGCGGGGAAACAGCGAGGGAACGAGGGAGGATGGGGAGAAACTGGGGCGACGTGGGTCCAAACCCCAGATCGCCCCTCCCGGCTGTGTGTCTCTGGGCAAGTCGGTAGCATCACCATGCGCTGGAGTCTTCGTTACAAGAACAGTGACAACCCTCATGTCGTAGTAGCACGAAGGGGAAGACTGAAGGGCAGCACAGAAAGCTCAGACCCTGGGACTTTCTAACAATTGCAGGATGGCAGAAAATACCACCTGCTTCTGCCTGTCCCAGCAGTGGCCACACTTACCTGGATCAGGGAGGGGCAGAGCCTGTTCTGGTCGTAGTGTGCGGGCTTCATGTGGGGCCGGCCCTTGTTCTGGCCCCGGGCCCTCTTCTGAGCTGGCAGCGGCTCCCCGTGCTCAGCTGCCCTGTCTGTCTGCCCGTCCTGTGTCTGTCCATCCTCCAGGCGGATTCGCTTGGTCTCAGGCTCAGCCACGTCATTGTCACCGGGGTCTCCTGTCTCAGTTTCCTGGCAAGGCTCCTCCTGCCCTTTGGCTTCTAGGAATTTGTGAAACTGCTCCTTGGTGGTGAGGTATCTGCCAATGGAAAGGAAGAGGAGGCCGGGCGCGGTGGCTCACGCCTGTAATCCTAGCACTCTGGGAGGCCAAGACGGGCGGATCATTCTGAGCTCAGGAGTTCGAGACCAGCCTGAGCAAGAGCGAGACCCCGTCTCTACCAAAAATAGAAAGAAATTAATTGGACAGCTAAAAATATATATAGAAAAAATTAGCCGGGCATGGTGGC
>RJWJ010047716.1:0-10749 GCA_004363605.1 Indri indri | reverse complement strand
GCACATCCAACATAATCACAAAGTTCCTTAAAATTAAAGCGGGGAGACAAAAGAGTTCAGAGTCAATGAGAGATGTGACTATGGAAGAATGTTCATAGTGATATAAAATTGTTTGCTTTGAAGATGAAAGAAGGGAGCTCTTGCCAAGGAATGTAAGCAGCTCTTAGAAGTTGCAAAGGCAAGAACCCTCCATAAAGCAATGCAGCCCTTCTGATACCTTGATTTTAATGCAGTCATACCCATTTTAGACTTCTAATCTATGGAATGGTAAGATAATAAATTTGTTTTAATTTAAGACACTATCTGTTGTAATTTGTTATAGGGGCAATAGAAAACTAATATTGTACTACATGGTGCTATACCTTTACAGAAAACCCCTCATTCATTGCTGAATTCTAACCATTGATCTGTTTTCCACCCTAAAATTTTACCCTTTACCAAATGTCACGTAAGCACAATAGACGATATGTAGCTTTTTAGCTGGCATTTGCACTTAGAAAAATTATTTCAGATTCATCCATATTGTATGAATCAACAGTTTATTATTTTTTTATTGTTGATTATACTACACTATATGGATATCACCGTTTATTCATGCACTAGTTGGAGTATATTACTATTATTAATATTTCTGAGAATTATAAATAAAGCTGCTAGAAACAGTCTTGTATAGGGTTTAGTGTGAATATAAGTTTTCATTTTTCTTGAATAGATAATTAGGAGTGAAATTTCTGAGTCATATGGTAAGTGAATGTTTAATTTTATAAGAAATTTCCAGTTTTTCAAAATGGCTGTAACATTTAGCATACCCACCAGCAATGTATGCTAATTTCAATTCCTTCTCATCTTCATCTGCACTTCTTATTGCCAGATTTAATTTTGTATGCATTTTAATAAATATGCAATGGTAACTCCTTAGCTCATTTTATTTTATATTTGCATTTCTGAGCATATTTCAAATGTTTTATTTCCATCTGTATTTCTATTTCAGTACAGCGTCTGTTCAGATATTTTGCCAATGTTTTTTATTGTTTTTTTTTTCTTACTTTGCAGGTTGATGGTTCTTTGTATATTTTGATTTGCAAGTATTTTCTCTTAGTCTATGACTTCTAAAATTTTTTCTTAACAGCATCTTTTACAAAGTAAAAATATTTAATTTAAATAAATCTAGTTTTTCAGTGTTACCTTTTATAGGTTGTGCCTTTTATGTTATATCAAAAAACTCATCAACAAAGCAAGGTGACACCAATTTTCTTGTATATTTTCTTCCTAAAATTATATATATCTGCATTTTACACTTAAACCTATTAGCCATTTTTCTTTTCTTTTTCCGTTTTTAATTTTTTTAATATCAGAATATTACAGGGATACAAACATCTTATTTTCATTTATATGAGATAAAAGGTAAATGTCAAGGTTGATTATTTTATATCTGGGATTAATTTGTCCATCATTATTTGTTTGAAAAAGTATCCTTTCTCTGTTGAATTGCTTCTGCACCCTTGTAAAACATTAGCTATCTACATTATTTTGGTTTACTTCTATGTTTTTTATACTCTTACGTCAATCTATAAGTCTTTTTTGCCAATGCCATATCGTCTTCATAGCTATATACCTTTATGATCTGGTAATTGAATAGTTTGTGTACTTCAGCTTTTCCTTCCTTTTTAAAATTGTTTTAACTATTCTGGTTGGTTTGCATTTTTGTGATTTTAGATCCATATATCAATCTCTATAAAGTGACTACTTCAGTACACTGCAATCATAGCAATTGCAATGAGTCTATAAATCAGACAGAATTTTTATCTCACCATGTTAGTTTTTCAATCTGTAAATATATCTCTCCATTAATTCTGTTTTTTTTTTCATTTGTTTTCTGTCAAGAGTGCTTTTTAGTTTTCAGCATATATATCTTGCATACATTTGTTGAATTCATACCTAAATGTGTCAATTTTGATGACATTTTAAATAGTAATTTAAAAAATAATATTCAAATCTTTATTACTAGTATATGGAAAAAATTGATATTTGGGACATCAGCAAAATGGCTGAATAGGAAGTTCCAGACCCTCCTTCCTCCCATGTAGACACCAACTCAACAACAATACACAGAATAATTCCATTTGTGAGAAACCTAAAAGCCATTTAAAAGTTTCCTGCACTGGAGCTAGTGTGAAACAGCCTCATCAAAGTCAATAGGAAGGCCGGGCGCGGTGGCTCACGCCTGTAATCCTAGTACTTTGGGAGGCTGAGGCAGGCGGATTGTTTGAGCTCAGGAGTTCGAGACCAGCCTGAGCAAGAGAGAGACCCCGTCTCTACTAAAAATAGAAAGAAATTAATCAGACAACTAAAACTATATAGAAAAAATTAACCCAGCATGGTGGCGCATGCCTGTAGTTCCAGCTACTCGGGAGGCTGAGGCAGTAGGATCGCTTGAGCCCAGGAGTTTGAGGTTGCTGTGAGCTAGGCTGACACCACGGCACTCACTCTAGCCAGGGCAACGGAGTGAGACTCTGACTCAAAAAAATAAAATAAAATAAAATAAAATAAAGACTAATTTAGGTATTAATACCTGTTGTAGTAAAATTTCTTCATTTTCACTTCAGTTATATCTTTCATTTCCTTTAAAAATTAATGCAGTTTTTGTGTTAAAGTTACATGACTTGCATTCTGTTCTTATAAATTATTTGTCTGTCTTTCTATAACCTTTCTTTTAGATTAGTGTTTAATAATTTAACGTACTTCGGTATGTAATGGAGGGTAAGGGAATCAAATTTTCCCTATGAGGGTTAAACTCATAGATCTGCAAATAATGGATCAGCAAGACTCACAATATCCCCAGGCCAGACAAATCCAATTGCATTTAGAGACAAAGAGGTAATCATTGCCAGTACCATGCGAAGGATACCCAGAGAGGAGGACCCCTTCCTAATAGAAAGGCAACTATAGAGGAATGTAGGCCGACAGATCGGTCGCTAATATTGGTGTTATTCTCTGCCTTCCTTCACTTCGAGGAGGGGGCTACTTTAGCTGTGTGCTTCCATTTTCCCCTTTATGTATCTTCTTCCCTTTTTACACACCACTGGTTTGACTGTAAACTTGCTCCCAGGAAGTACAAAAAAATTGGCAAAAATAACTTCTTAATTTTATCTTGCATATTGTTGTGCTGCAAACTACATGATAGGAAAACAGGAATTTTATACCCCAATGACTTAAATGTGTTTAGTTTTATATACACCCTCTCTTCTCAACCTTCCCTTAATTGGATGTGGATTTGATTATATAGGTAGTTGTTCCCAGAGATAATTTGGAGATGTAAATGTTGATGTACTCAAAATTAATCATCTTCCTAACACCAAAAATGTTTTTTGCTTTTTTTTTTTTTAACTATTTCAAGTTTGCCCTACAAACACTTCTTTTATAAAAAAGAAATCAATCCCTTTTTCAAAAGGATACTGAATCAGCTTATGTCTGGACCTAAGTAGTTGAAATGGGAATAAGTTTTAGTTCAAACTTTGATCTATTACTCCTACCCCCTTCCTATATACAGTCATCGCCCTCATCAGCAGTTTTGTTTTTCGAGATTTCAGTTACTCTAAGTCAATAGCAGTCCAAATATAGTAAACAGAAAATTTCAGAAATAAACACTTTGGAAGTTTTAAATTGCATGACATTCTGAGTAATGCGATGGAATCACTCAGTCCCACCTGGGCTGTGAATCATCCTTTGTCAAGTGAATCCACACTGTAGACATTACCCACCCCTTAGTCATTTGCTTAGTAGCCCTCTTGGTTCTCAGAGGGATTGTCTCAATGTCACAGAGTTTATGTTTAAGTAACTCTTATGTTACTTAATAATGGCCCCAAAGTGCAAGAGTAGTGATACTAGCAATTTGTATATGCCAAAGAAAAGCCATAAAGTGCTTTCTTTAAGTGAAAAGTTCTTGACTTAATAAGGAAAGAAAAACATTGCATGCCATAGTTGCTAAGATCAATGGTAAGAACAAATCAACTTGTGAAATTATGAAGAAGGGAAAATAAATTTACGCTAGTTTTGCTTTCACACTTCAAACTGCAAAAGTTATAGCCATAGTGTGTGATAGGTGCTGAGTTAAAATGGAAAAACCATTAGATTTGTGAATAGAAGGCATGAATAAAAACTAATTCTGGCTGATAGCAATTGGATTGAGCATTATCCATGGTTTCAGGCATCCACTGGGGGTCTTGGAATGTATCCCCCAAAGACAAGGAAGAACTACTGTACATTGTGCCACTAATTACTGCCTCATATGAATAACAAACTTTGATTTATAAAAAACACATTGAGCAACTCTTAAATGCAATTAAACAGCTTAATGTGTAAAGCAAAATTCTAAAATATAAATCAATTTCATATTTCCTGAATTCTGGAGAAGAAAAGTCATAATCACATGTGCATATATCAGATTATTTCCAGTCTATGGTTGAAAATTATTGCCTTAAGTACTGTAAAATGATTTTTTAAATGCTCGTGATATTCAGTAAGAATAAAATATTGATATCCTATTATAAGGGAAATCATGTCTTAACATGAGGTATGAATGCACTTGCAATAGTTGTGGCTTATTAATTATTAAAAGTTTTAATATAATATATGAAAAAACTTAGTGAATTACTTTTCAATATTACAAGTCATTTAAAAATCTGTGGCTATAACATTAATACATTTTTGTATCCAGGTCATTAAATTGCTTCTCCAAGTTTTGCTGATGCTCAAGGAGTCGATTTAAATGAACCAATGTCTAATACAAAAAAAAGAAGGTGTTCATTAGTCATATTAAAGAAATGGTGGGATATCCTTTACGTAAAACATCATAAAACTGATGCAGAGGTCGTCCTCCTCTTAGAAAGAAAGGCAAATGTTGGCCTTGAAATTTAAAATCTCTAGGCTGTTATACCTGACACTATATTGCATAAGTAAAATGTAATTCCATTGATGTATTTAGAAACACAAACGTAACTCTTGTATACATAAAAATGAGAAATATTGTTTCAAGTGCACAATTTTTGATAATTATAAGGTATTAGGAAACGCTGAAATATACTGTAAACAATCTTGTATGAAAATTTTCCTGCATTAAGAAGCAATTTAAATGTAATTTTTAAAACTTTATATTTTAAATGGTTTTAGTAAACGTAATGGTTTCCTCTCTTTTAGAAAACATATAAATATTTCAGGAAGAGTGTGAAATAGAAATCCAATCTTTACATTTAATTAAAATAAGAAATACCCAAGATTGAATGACTGTTTAAGAGAACATGTTGTAAATTTGGTGGGGGGGTAATTATATGATGTATCAGATTTCTCTCACAAATGGCACCAAATGCTGCAGAGCATAAACATCACCAAAAGCAGTATTCCAGGGTATGTGAAACATTTTGAGTAAAAAGAAGTCAGCAATTTCTTTTTTAGAACATAAAAAAGGAGTAGAGATGCTGGCTATAGGAATTATGCTACTCCTATTTTGGCATAGTTTTCAGTACCGCGGAAGGTGATTTGGCACAATGCATATTTCTTGGCAATGATCTGTCAATTAAGGAAAGTGGGGAGTTTGTTTATCTAGGCATATATTGCTATGTTTTGGTGTTAATCCCAGATGTCTGTGAAAATTTACTGCTAAATTAATTCAATAACATACAAAACTCTGTACAAATGATTCTTGCTAGTTGAGATCATGATTTGAACCTCTATGTTTGTGGAACAAACATGTTATAAAAATTGGTGGAATTAAATGAACATCATTTCAGAATGCATACTGATTGAAAAATCAGTATAGGGGCTACACAATGAGACTGCAAGAAAAATGAGAAAAGAAAAATAGAATAATAGAAGGAAATAAAAGAACATCAATCACCAGGAAAAATTTTACTGCAGAGCTAAAGAAGTTACGACTAAATATCTTGCTATGAATTAATAAAATAAAACTTCAACAGTCTGTTTTAAAAACTCAAAGTCCATAATAAGAAATCAAAAGGTGAGGAAACATGAAGTAACAGAATACACAAAAGAGATTGGAGCAAATAAAATAGCTCATAAAAAGACAAAATTTAGTGCCGGGCATAATGGCTCATGCCTGTAATCCTAGCACTCAGGGAGGCCAAGGAGGGAGGATTACTTGAGTTTATGAGCTTGAGACCAGCCTGAGCAAGAGCAAAATCCCATCTCCAGTTTCTACTAAAAATGGAAAAATTAGCTGAACATTGTGGTGGGTGTCTGTAGTCCCAGCTACTCAGGAGGCTGAGGCAATAGGGTCGCTTGAACCCTGGAGTTAAAGGTTGCAGCGAGCTCTGGTGATGCCACTGCACTCACCCCAGGGCAAGACTCTGGTAGGAAAGAAAGAAGAAAGAAAGAAAGGAAAAGAAAAGAAAGACAAAATTTAAAGTAACATAGATATAATTACACAACTATCCTGAAATTTAGGTAATTGAATTAGAGGAGAGAATCGGGAGAATTAAAAAAAAATAAGCAAATCAGTATTAGCTTGAATATGATAGATATGAAAAATAAGTGAATGATATAAATGAAAATATGGTTGTTTCTGAATAGGGAAGGTGAAATAATGAATCACCAAATATTATATTAAGAAGCTACTCTAGAATTCAGAATCCAACAAAAAAGAATACTTGACTGCAATAATTCAAATAATATACAGCATCCTATGAGGAGAGAAAACTGCACAGAGGAAGCACAATGGAGAATTATTGAACTTCATATATAAAGAATTTTGATTAGTCAGGTAAAAAATACAGACATCAATAAGGGAGGAAAAAAAAAGTGAGACTATGTTTGAAATTTTTATCAGCAAAATTCATGTATCAATGTTGCTAGAGTAATACATTCAAAGTTTTTAATTAAAGAAAGTATGGTATAAGAATTTTAAATAAAGGCTGGGCGTGGTGGCTCATGCCTGTAATCCTAGCACTCTGGGAGGCTGAGGCAGGCGGATCGTTTGAGCTCAGGAATTCGAGACCAGCCTGAGCAACAGAGACCCTGCCTCTACTAAAAAAATGAAAAGAAATTACCTGGACAACTGAAAATATATAGAAAAAATTGGCCGGGCATGGTGGCGCATGCCTGTAGTCCCAGCTACTCGGGAGGCTGAGGCTGTAGGATTGCTTGAGCCCAGGAGTTTGAGGTTGCTGTGAGGTAGGCTGACACCATGGCACTCTAGCCCAGGCAACAGAGTGAGACTCTGTCTCAAAAAATAAAAAAAGAAAAAAAAGAAAAAAAGAATTTTGAATAAAGATAATAACCTATCTAAACAAAAGTAAACACAATGAGTTTAATTTCCAAGAATTCTTCTTAAAAAATTATATTATATTAACATAATGAAAAACATAAAACAAATGAATAATATATAGGAACACACTGGTAATATAATAATGTAATTAACTTCAATACAATGTATAACTAAGTTAATAGAAGCTCTCAGTAGCATAACTAATATTCTAAATCTAGCTGGAATTTAGCAAGCTTCATCTTAAAACCAGGAATGTTCTCCCATTTTAGTTTCTAAGGAATATTTATAAAATTTGATCATGTATAAAATCAAAGAGAAACATTGAAAATATTTCAAAATGGAGAGATTAATCTCTTTCTAACCATATTAAATAAGATTAAAGATAAGCACATACTGATAAAATTAAAGGATAATGGATTATATAACAGAAATATGTTACAGGTAATTTATTTCAGGAGCTGAACAATTGAAGTAACAAAATATTAGATACTCATATCTAAGAAAAAACTGTTACATAACAAATATGAAGAAAATCCAAAATAACATACATAATAAAATTGATAAGCTAATTCATTAAGGTTACTAATACAAATTTCATGTAAATTTTTACATATTCTACCCAAATTTGAAAATTATATTATATCAAAATATAACACTAACAATAGCAACAGTAGTTATCAAAATCATATGTATAAATTTAACAACATGTGAGAGATCTCTATACAGAAATTCATAAAACATTGAATAAGTTAAATAAGTCTTAAGAAAATATAAGTTAGATGATTGTATTATAAAGATGTCAATTATTTCCAATTTCTTTTATTATTTCAGTACAATCTCACACACAACACTAGAAGACATATTGTGAACATTAACAAGCTGGTTCTCAAATATATAAGAAAATGCAATGCAATGAAAAAGCAATTTTGTACAAGTAGAAAAAATTTGAAGGACTTACATTATGAGAATTCATAAATACATCCACAAATAAGTGAAAAAAATTTTAAGACAAAAAAATAACTTCGCAGAGAAATGAGGAACGAACTGCCTTTTTGGGTGGTCTGGGTAGAGGATATTAAAGTTGAAGAAAAGTATCAATACCAACATTACACTATAAATAAAATCAATTACTTATGTAATATATAAAAGAATCTTACAAATCAATAAGAAAAAGAAGGACATCTAAAAATGTTGTTGAATATGTGCAAAGCTGGGAGGCCTTAATAAGGAGAATGTCTAGTTACTAAGAAATATATAAAGGTGCTCGACACCATTAGCTCTTAGAGTTATTCAAAATAAAATCCCAATGACATTCCACTACTTTATTCATCGCTAATGCAAAAATGTAAAATCCTAACAGTATCAAATGATGATGTACAACAACTGAAACTCTCAATCAATACTGGAAATAGTTTATATTTTCAGAACCATTTTGGAAAACTTTGTGGCATTATCTATTAAAGGTAAATAGCCGCAAATCTATAACTTAATACCCCCCAGGTATATAACCAACAGAAATGTATTCAGTGTGCATCAAAACCAACTGAAACATTATTCATAATAGAAACTAAAATAACTCAAATATCCATCTGCAATAGAATAGACAAATAAATATTAGTATATGCATGCAATAGAATAATGTACACCAGGCCACAAATGAACAACCTACTGTCATGCTAAACATTATAGACTAGATTAATTTCACAATAATATTATTGAGAACAAGAAGTCAGATACAAAATTTCACACTGTGTGATTATGGCATTCAAAATAAGCTAAATGTGTAAAATATATTTTTATATATTATATATATTTAGAAGTTAGAATATTGTTAATTTTCTGCAGATATAGCTACTGAAAGACTAAGACTGTTCTGCTTCTTGGCTTGGGTGCTTATTAAATAGATTTGTTTACTTGGCATGAATCTTTTGAGCTACATACATAAGATTTGACCAATTTTCTGCACATATGTCATAATGGGATAAAAACTTAAATAAATTTAAAAAATGTAATTTTTTCATGTTTGAGCTTTAGGAAGCTTTAATGAAAACATGTGAAACATCATAATGTATAATTTATTAGCATAAATTTCAAGACATAATTTTAGTGAAAAAATGAAAAACAATGTACATGGGATTCATTTCTTCAATACATATTGTGTGCTCACTCAATGCCAGACATTATTCTAGGTTCTAGAGAAGCCTTGAACTGACAAAATAATTTTCCTAATTGAACTTACTGATACTTTGCAAAACACACACAATGACCAAATTAAAAGAAAAGATAGTGTCTGTTAGATGTGGTAAATCCTATGAAGAAAAACAACATGTGTTAGAAAAGGGAGTTTGCAATTTTTAATAGGGAGATCAAGAAAGCATCGCTGAATAGGTGGTATTTGATTTAAAAAAATTTTAGCTACAGACTTCTGAGGGCAGAGAGAAAATTGAAAATTCAAAAACCCTAAGATAGAGAACTCCTGGCATGGTCAAGAGCAGAGAGGAGTAAGGAGGGAGAGAGTACAGTAGCCCTCCCTTATCTGTGGCTTCACTGTACACAGTTTCAGTTACCCACAGTCAACAGTGGTCCCAAAATAGATATTTTCTATTGAAAAGAGAGACCACCCAGAACTTTAATTACAGTATGTTATTCTAAGTTTTCTATTTTATTATTAATTAATGTCAAACTGTTATTGTTCCTAATTTACAAACTAAAGTATATTATAGGTATGCATGTATAGGAAAAAAATATAGTATATATACAGTTCGGTACTATCTGTAATTTTAGGCATCCACTGGGCACCTTGGAACATATTGCCTGCAGATAAGGAGAGACTGCTATAGTAGGAAATAAGATCATTTAGGTGATAAGGTGCTATACACTGAATTGTGTCCCCACTAAATTCGTATTTTGAAGCTTTAACCCCAATGTGACTATACTCAGAGATAGGGCTTTTAGGAAGTAATTAAGGTTAAATTTAGTGATAGGGATGGGTCCCTAATCCAATAGGATTGGTGGCTTTATAAAAAAATGAAAATCTCTCTGTCTCTCTGTCTCTCTCTCTCTCTCCCCCTTCTCCCCCCACACTCATGTGATAACACAGTAAAAAGGTGGCCATCTCTCTGCAAGCTAATAAGAGAGCTATTACCATAAACTGAATCACCTGATGTCTTCATCTTGGACTTCCCAGCCTCTAGAATGTGAAAAAATAAATTTCTATTGTTTAAATCACTCAGTGCATGGTTTGTTATTAAGGCAGCCCAAGTAAGCTAATACACAAGGGAGCAATTATACAGATCTTATAGGATATTGTAAAGATTGGCCTTCACTCTGAATGTCATAGAAGACATTGGATAGATGTTGGACAGAAACACAATATGGTATAACTAATAGTTTAATGATATCTCTCTGGCTGCCATATTGTGAACTGGATGAAAAAGGGGGAAAGAATTAAAGCAAAGAGAGCAATTAAG
>RJWJ010047715.1:0-10871 GCA_004363605.1 Indri indri | reverse complement strand
GGCCACCGAGCACAGTCAAGGTTAAGGCTCACCAGAGGTCAGCTCTTGATCGTGCTGACTGGGGCCCCATTTCACCTCGATCATTCCCTCCCTCACTCACTCCTCGGGGTCTGCATCCTGGCTCTGTCACTGCCTGGGGGTGTCAGGTCCCTTTGTGAACGTTGATTCTCCCCATCTGCGTAAAGGGTGGATCTGAGCTCCAAAGTTCCTTCCAGTCGGAGACTCCGGCAGAGAGTCTGGCACGCAGCAAGCGTATGATAAATGTGTCTGTATGCCCAGCTGCTCAGTGCTGGGCTCTGGGGCACGCAGAGAAGAAATGTGAATAAATGTGGTCCTTGCCCCCAAGAGACTCAGCACCCAGACCGGGATCCAGGACCCAGACAAGGGCCTCGCACAGGGAGAGCAGCGCATCCTCCCGTTTGTGCTGGATGTCACCATTTACAAAGGGCTTCGCGGCATTTGAAGGTCCCCACAATGTCGTGAGGAGGTGACATGTGGTGATGCCCATTCACTTGGGAAAATACCGCACCTCAGAGAGGCCGCGGGACTCGCTCGAGGTCGCGGGGACACAGTAAGCAAGTGGAGAAAGAGCCGGGGCCTCCTGGCTCCTCTCCCAGCGCTGCGCCCTCGGTGTTAACTGATCTCTTGGATTTCTCGGACTCTGGGCCTCCCCCCGCGCCCCCCGCCCCCACTTTCCATTAAGAACTCGGTTCTCTTAAGTTCTTTCTTGTCAATTCCCCACCCCTGGAAAATTCTGCCTGTTTCCAGAAAAGGCCTTGATTCCGTCATTTTTGGCACTGGGGCATCAAGGCTCCTCTGCGAGGAGGGCGCATGGAAAGTGAGCCGCTGCGGACACCTCTTAAGGGAAGCTTCTCTGTGTTCTTAGATTATGTAATTCCTTTCTCTGCTTTCTTTTCTGTATTCTCCATATTTTTCACAATCAGTGTGTATTACTTTAATAATTAAAAAGGGAAATCTTTCTTTGAAAGCACAGACACAGGCAAGGCATGCTTAAGTGCCAAGCGACCAAGGAGCGGAGAAGGCACAGGTCACTGAGGCCTTGGGTGGCCCAGCCTTGAGGGCAGGGCAGGAAGGAGGGGTGCAGGGAGAGGCAGCAGAGGCGCTCGGGTGGGCGCCACAGGCTGTAAGCCCACTGGATGCCCCCTGCGCCCCAGCACCCTGGACAGCGACTCGCACACAGTGGGTCCTCAGCAAATGCCCACTGCACTTGAGCAGAGACCTAGAAGCAAAGTACGCTTGAGGCAGGGGGAGGGGCGTAGCCAGCTTGGCTTGGGGGGAGGAGCTGGTGCAAAGGCCAGCAGAGACCCCCCCGCCACCCCCGGGTGGAAGTGCCGTGCTGAGGAGGGTTCCTCCATCCCGTAGAGAAGAGCAGCCATCCAAGACAGGGGCTGAGGAGTGACATGTTGACATCAGTATTTTAAGATAATGGGGCCAGTGGCCCAGCCAGTGCTGACTTGTGAACTTGATTGGACTCCACGGTTTCTATGAAACTCCTGGGGTTTCAGACCGTCCCTTGAAAGCCCCCACCCTGGCGATGGGCTCAATTTAAGCCATGCTCAGTGTGAGAGGGCCACAGGCCACCCCAGGGGACAGGTCCAAGCAGGGAGCTAGTGACAGGATGCCCAGGGCTCCAGGACAGGGCTGGAGGCTGGGAGTGGCCCCACCTTGAGAGTCAAAGGGGCTGACAGAGGGGTTGAGGGTCGGGGAAGGGCTGGGGGAGGGGGAGGAGCAGAGAGGGAACTAGGGAGCTGGGGGTGTCAGGGAGGTGGGAGGAGAGGCCGGATAGGGAGGAGACAAAGGAAGGGAGAACCTCGAGCAAAAGCGGAACGAGGGCTGAGAAAAGGCCCTTGCGACACTGGCTTGAATGTGGCCGACACTAGTACTGTTGGCACAGACCCCAAACCAGGGAGCTCAGCCAGTGACCTTCACATGCTCTCTGGCTCTTTCCTCAGACAGCCAGGAAAAAGTTATTCCAGGTGATGTAATAAAAGTCCACGTCCTTCCACAGGGTCAGGGCTCAGCCCCTCTCTGAGCTGCCTCTTGCCATCCCCGACCCCTACTGGCTCCTTCTGCTCCAGCCACACAGACCTGCTCCTACTCATGCTCAGCTCACCCTGCCCCAGGACCTTTGCACTTGTTCCTTCCTCTGCCAGAAATTCCTGCCCTAGATAACTGAGTGACTTGCCCCCCACTTCCTTCAGGTCTCTGCCCCCTTATCAGGGCCCTTCCCTGCAGCCCTATCTGTAGCAGCACTCTCGATTCTTCCCCCTCTCCTGTTGTCTTTGTCCTCTTCTTATCGCCCCCTGGCACCGCACATGTAAAATTTGCTGGCTTGTTTATGTTCTGTCTCCACCCCTCTTAGTCAGCTACTGCCAAAATGATGCTGTGTAACAAATGGCCCCACACTCAGAGGCTCCCAACGACAATCATGGATTTTTCTTATTCATGGGTCTGTGTGTCAGCCTCACAGGGCGCTCCAGGCTGTGGCTTGAGTGTGGGTCTGCTCCACGTAGCTCCTCGTTCTCCTGGGCCCAGCAGTGCCCTGGGGCATGTGCTTCTCACAGAGAATGGTAGGAGCTTAAAAACCAAGCCAAACCTCACAGCATGTTTAAGGGTGATCGTGACACGCTGCTAACATTCTAGTGGCCAAAGAAGTCTCACGGCCAAGCCTAACGGCAGTGGAGTGGGGACATTCACTCTCCCACACCTGTTGTGGAGGGGAGGGGAGGCGAGGGGAGGGACTATTTTCACAACAACAGCCATCCATCTCCCAGTGGAACATAAACGCCACAGGGCTGCAATTGGGTCTGTATCCTCAGCACCTAGAAAAGTTCTTGGTGTATAGTAAGGGTGTAATACACATTCGTTACATGAATACACGAACTAGCCAATTAGC
Organism: Indri indri; assembly: GCA_004363605.1. Taxonomy (NCBI): domain Eukaryota; kingdom Metazoa; phylum Chordata; class Mammalia; order Primates; family Indriidae; genus Indri; species Indri indri. The sequence goes on along the minus strand of RJWJ010047715.1, from coordinate 7,954 downwards.
ATAATACAGATGACGAGGCTGTCCTTCTGCCAGCCCCTGTGCCTGAAAGGGTGGTGGGCGCCTCCCCGTCTGTCTTCCTAACAGCCCTCCTGCCCCCACCTGTCCTTGCCCAGGGGGTGGCCGCTGTGACAGGAAGTGTGGGAGCCGCCTGTCTCCCTTGGGCTCCTAGTACCTGCCAGAGCCTCCGTGCCTCTCCCCCTGCTCACGTGGACTCTCATCCCTGGGGACCCTTTGGAAACAGCTTCCAGGGCTCCTGGAGCTCAGCCACCTCTGACATCTGGCCCACTTGTCATCCCAAGCTTGGCCTTGTTTTCTGACCTGACCACAGCTTCTTCACTCCTACCTGACTGTGAGATCCTGGCCAGCGGGTGGGGACAGGGGACCAAGGGTGACAATTACCTGGGACCCTGATGATGAAGGGCTGGTCAGGCTCCATTAGAGAAAAAAAAAGTTGCTGTAAAGGATGGTATTGGACAATCAGTGAGATTTGGAAGTGGGCTGTATATGAGATCACAATATTGTATCGATATTAAATTTCCTGATGTTACTCATCCTCCTGTAGGTACGTAAGAGGATGTCCTCGAAGTATTTGGGGAGGGAAGGGCATGATCTTTGCAACTTGCTCACGAATGGTTCAGCAAAATAAAGGACTCAGAAGAAGAATAAGAAGAATCAAAAGACTGAGAATAAGACTAATAATAATAATAAAAGACTAACAACTATAGTTGTTATTATATTAGGTTATATTCGATATACACGTATAGAGAGAGAGAACTAAAGCAAATGTGACCAAATGTTGCGAACGGGTGACTCTAAGGGATGGATGGATGGGAGTTGATACATTCTTGCAACTTTTCTGCAGGATTCAAACTTTTCAAAATAAGTTTCGTAATAAAAACAAATGCTGGGGGCCTTTCATGCACTCTCCGAGGGAGCTGAGCACCCCCCGCCCCACACAGCTTGTTTTCTCTCAAGCACCCCCAGCCCCCACCCCAGGGCCCAGGGTTTTGTTTACTAAACATCTCAGCAATGAGCTCTCGCCCCCTGATTTCATCAATTATAAATGTGCTCGCTACTCACCACACGGCAATTTGTGACGGACTGTGGTTTGTAGTGAGAGTAGCACCATCCAAGTTCACCGCAGCCGCGAGCAAAGATGAGGGTTCAGGCCAGACACAGGGCTGTGGGGGCGGCAGGGGCACGCAGGCAGCCCTGCCACCTTCCTGTTTGTCAGCCAAGCGAGGCTTTGGAGGGCAGCAGGCAAGTGGGTCACTGCTCAGGGCTGGCCACTGGTGCCAGCCCAGCCTGGCCAGGTCTATTCAGCCAGAGCCAGAGACTTCCCCAGGATCTAAGTCTCCCGGCTCCTGGGAACCGAACCAAACACTCTGACTAGTCCTGCTTTAAGTGCCTTACATGTGTAAATTCATTTAATCTGCACAAAAAACCCAAGAGCAGCTATTGTTATTATACCCATTTTGCAGATGAGGAAACTGAGGCATAGAGAAGTTAAGTAACTTCCACAAAGTTACTGATAAGTGACAGAACCAGGTCTTACTCTCTTAACCATTATGCTATATTGCTAAGAAACTTACATTAATAGATACTACATATGTTTAATTGACAACTAATTGTTAAAAGTCACAAGTTGCAATAATTTCACTGCTGCCCGATTCACCTTGCTGAACCCCAGCATTGAGAGTGTCTTTCCAAAAGCATCCATTGGCTCCTGCTGCCAATTTATAAAGTAGAAACCCTTCATCTGAGGCCTACAAAGCCCTCTTTCCTATCTAATTTCCCATTTGCTCTTTCCTGCCCACATTACAAGTAGTTCACGGGAAGCTGACCCCATCTTGCATCTTTCAGACAAATCATGTGAGCCAGGCCTGGCCAATCAGGTCTCTGAATTTCTCCAGCTATTGTGATTGGTTTAGGGAGGAGCACATGACCTACCTGAGCCAATGAGGATTTCTTCTGGGACTTAGGTCTGAACTCTGGGGAAAAGAATATCTCCTAATGTTGGGATGGCTGAGAGAATGAATGTGAGTGGGGACCTTCCAGCAGACATTGTGTTATTCTCCTTTAGTTTCAAGTACTGTTTTCACTCCCAACAATTCCAAATCTTTAGCTTTCCTTGCATCTTCCTCATGCGAATAATATCACAGCACTCAAGAGCTTACATGGGTTCTCAAATATCTGGAGTTAAAACCTGCCCTGCAGCTTCCCTGGCCACACAGAGGGTCTGAGCCCTGGCTGCTTTCTCCTGATCCCGGAGAAGGATTTAGCCGGCTTAGCCTTCCTCCTTGGCTAGTTTGCAGAGCAAAGATTCCCTGCCTTGCTCTTCTCTCACACAGATAACAAAAGAGAGTCAGATCGTGGCCTTTAATGCACAAGAGAGGCTAGTGGTGAAAAAGAGGCAGCTCTGAGGTTGGGACTAGAAGACCTTGGTTAGAGTCTACACCTTGACACTTACTGAGTATCACCATGCACATTAGTTAATCTGTCTGAGGCTCAGTTTCCCCAACAGTAAAATGGGTACTGCTGAAGATGTGGTCTTTAGAAATGTCCTGTAGACCATAGCACTGTGCTTTCTGATTAGTGCCTAAACGGAGATAGAAATGGGTTTCTTGTCCAGGTGCGGTGGCTCACACTTGTAATCCCTGTGCTTTAGGAGCCCAAGGCAGGAGGATTGCTTGAGGCCAGGAGTTCCAGACCAGCCTGGGCAATATAGTGAGACCACCGCCATCCCTACGAAATAAAAAAATTAGCCGGGTGTGGTGGCTGAAGCAGGAGAATTGTTTGAGCCCAGGAGTTTGAGGTTGCAGTGAGCTATGATGCCACCACTGTACTGTAGCCTGGGTAACAGAGGAAGACTCCATCTCTAAAAAGCAAAACAAAACAACAACAACAAAAATAAAAAAGGAATGGGTTTCTCCTCACTTGGGATGTCATTGAGCTTCTGGTCATAGTGAGACAGGTGACTGAGCACAGGGCTTTGAACATCTAGGTGGGGCTCCATCTCTGGAGCTTTCCTAGTGTCAACCATGTATGGACCTTCAGTTAGAGCTGGCACAATGAGTGAGAATCATGTCAGAATACAAACGTAGGTATTCTTTCAGTTATTGTTACTCTAAGGGATCATTTTTTTTTTTTTTTGAGACAGAGTCTCACTCTGTTGCAGTGGCATCATCACAGATCACTGCAACCTCGAACTCCCAGGCTCAAGCAATCCTCCTGCCTCAACCTCTCTAGTAGCTTGGACTACAGGTGCACACCACCACACCTGGCTAATTTTTCTATATTTGGTAAAGATGGGGTCTCAATCTTGCTCAGGCTGGTCTCAAACTCCTGAACTCAAGCGAGCGATCCTCCCGCCTCAGCCTCCCAGAGTGCTAGGGTTACAGGTGTGAGCCACCATCCCTGGCTTTAAGGGACCATTCTTGCTACAGGAATATTGTGTAAAACCCAGAAATTTATTGACTTCTCCTAAGCAAGGCCTAAAGAGCTGGCATTAGACATACACCAAGGCCAGCCCAGAGGCCCAAAGCCCGCTCACTGGGCTGTAGGTCAGGTAGGACTGAAGCCCAGGGTGGGGACAGCACTGCTGGGAACCCAAAGAGAAGCTCCTAAGCCTCCTCTCCCACCACTGGCTACCAGCTGGGGAGGGGGAAAGCTTGTCACTCGATCAGGTTCAGCTTCGGTTACTGTCATGGACTGGACATTGCAGCGTCTGAATTGAGACGGTATTTGTGACATAAAGTGACTTCAGGACTCTCTTTTACCTAAGAGTGGGCAGAAAAGTCATGGGCCTGTGGGAGTTCTCATTCAGAAACAGGAGAATTACTCTCACTGAAGAAAGTTTAAGGGAAGGTGGGAGACAAAGTTGTGTTTTGATGATTCTAGGAGCAGTGCTTGTCAATGTGCCCGCTACACCTGCCGTCACGGTAGTTATGCGTTAGAGAGCCCAGGTGTCTAAAATTATGTCTAGAAGGCCTCTGAGGGCACGGCAGGGGTTCCTGTGGCCAGATGTGTGAATTAAACTCCAAGAGCCGGCCCAGACCCTCAGCCCCAAATCGCTGCTTCTCCCTTGGGCTGTCAGGAGTCTGGCCCTCCCCCCAGCACCCCGCCCCTGTGTCTTGGTCATGGGAAGGGGGCCCTCGAGCAGCAGGCCAAGCTCTGTTTGGCCTGGAAATAGGTTCCCATCGATGAGGGGGTCTGGGCAGTAATCACTGTCGAGGTGCAGGCCCCCCATGCCCCCACCTCCATGTGGACAGTGAATGGACCTGCCCTGGATAAGAAGGTGTCAGCAGGCGCCTGCCCACCCCTTGCTGGGTTCCCAGGCCCCTACAGCCCTCTCGTAATAGGAGCCATTTGCCCCGTAACCAGTGGGTGACCGGGTTTTTAATCTTGGAGACCCCTTGGATCCCAGCTGGGAAGTGGGATTTGTCAAATGGGGAAGGGAGGGCCTGTCTGGGAATGCCAGAGGGCTTCTCAGCACAAGGGGGTTGTCTTGGAGCAATATGTCTCCTTTCCAGACCAGCTGTCCCCATCCCTCCAACCTCCCCCTTCCCCGAAAGCCAGCTCTGTAGCTCCTGGGGGCATCTCCGACATGCCCGGCCGCTGAAAGTAGATGAATGACTGAAGTCGAAATCTGAACGGCTTGTGTCGTGCTAACTCAGGTGCACGCAGAGCAGAGCACCGCTGTGCTGAAGCCTCATCCTCTCTCCTCGGAAACTTCCTGTCTTGCCTGCTGCCCTACACACCCCTCCCCCCGGCCACTGGGGCAGCCGTGTCCTGGCTGGCAGGGGTGAGAAGGCAGGGCCCAACCCGGCCTGCTCTCTGCCACGACTTGCTTGGTTATCTTGGGCAAGTCACTTCCCTTGTCTGGGCCTCAGTTTCTGGAGGGGGCAGACTGGGCACTTCCTGAGTGCCCAGGGTATGCCATGCTCCAGACATGCGTGGTCCCACACAACCTTCGCCAATGACCCTGTGACATAAATCTTCTTGTTCCCAGTTTACAGGGGAGAAGAAGCAACCCGGGAGAGGTGCAGCGGGTGTCTGAGGCCACACAGCAAGTCACCCAGGGCCAGGGTCTGAAGCCGGGCTTTCCAACTTCACTGCCTTTCTCCTCCATGGCAACCTCCGGGTGACCGCGAGGACCCTTCCAGACGGCAGGGAGAAGCTGTGACTCAGCAGCTCAGGTCCCCACGCCTTCTCCCTGGCAGTCGCGGCCTGACCACCTAGCGCCTTTCCACTGAGGTCACTCCTCCCCTCTCCCGGAGATCACTCCTCCCCCACCATCTCTCTGAAACACTTGTGGCACGTGCGTGCTGCCCCAAAATTGGACTTTTGAGCCTCAGTTTCCCTATTTGTAAATTCAGCCTCCTAGGGTCAATAAACCCAGAGATGTCTTCCCTGACCACGGATTCTTTTACATGTTCTAGACATATAACAGACATGATAATAGACATGTTCATTCATTTATTATCATGTTTCCCTGCTAGAATGTAAGCTCCGCGAAGGTGGGGGCTTCATCTGTTTCATGTGCTGGTGTATTCCCAGCCCCCAAAACCGTGCCTGGCACACACAGTGTTCAGTGTGCACTTGCTGAGTGAATGCAGGAGTGAATTTATGATAATAACAGCAGCTACCATTTCTGAGGTGTTTACCAAGCACCATGTCAATCTTCACAGCAATCCACTGAGGCAAGTCAGTTATTATACCCATTGTACAGATCGGGAAACTGAGTCACGTGGAGGTTAAATAACTTGCCCCAAATCCTACAGTCTCACTTTGAATTTCTTCATGTCTGACTCCAGTACTCATCAAAATGCTTTGTCAACTCAAATGTGCTTTGCAACTCAAGTGACAGAGCTTAAGCCTTGCTAAGAGGCCACCACCCCTGACAGTGGTGGGGCCCTGTACACAGCTAGCCTCTCTAGGCCTCTTGCCTCCAGCACAGAGAGCTGGTTTCTTCCCCTCTTGTGGGCAATGGGCCAATATTAAAAACAAACACTTTAAAATAAAAGCCATATTAAAAAACAAAACCAACTTTCTGCCTTAAAATATTGTGAGTCAGGAGGACAATTAGCAATTATGCTGTATTTTATTATGAGAAGACAGAATTCTAATTGGACTGATTTGAATTCCACACGCCTCCACAGATTGTTTTGGGAATTAAGCTATCAGTTGTATCGGTAATTATGGTTCACCATTCAATTACCCCCCCACAGAAAACTGTTAAATTGTCTGTGACGGGGCTTAAATTTAGCCCAGACCCATGTCCTATGAAGACTGTGCGAGTCAATACAAGCCATCCGGAAACCACTGGGTGCCCTGTGCCAGGCGGTAATTAGGGGTTGAGGTTTCCAGAGTTTTACCTGAGACGGCAGGGACAAGCGCCTGGGCTGCAGGGTGCTCACGTGGAGGGCAGGGACGCGCCCCCAGCGCGGTGCTCTTCACGCCCGCCCTACTTCGCTGGCCCCATACCTGAGCTGCCGCAGGCACCCCGGGAGGCAGTGTGGCTTCAGCTGATGAGTGACACCTTGGCAAGGTGCACTGGCACAGAAGCAGCCCTCAGGCAGTGAGGGACTGTGTAAGGCTCAGGGACACATCTGGGATTGAGTCCCCCTCTGATACTTAGGAAGTGAACTTGGGGGGGCCACTTGACCTCTTTGAGCCTCTGTTTCCCTATCTGTTAAATGGGTACACCTCCTGCCTCACACACGGGTTATTGTGAAAATTAATGGAAAATAATAATGGTGACGACAACCACCTCCGGCCCTTGTAATGTGCCCGTCCTGTGCGCTCATCTTTAGTTGCTAGGACAAGCCCATTAGCTGGGTGTGAGTTCCCTGTTGGGAGGATTGTTCGAATTGCAAGCCACAGACCCTGACTCCGGCTAATGTAAGCAAGCTGGGAGTTTGCTGGAACGGTGAGAGGGAGCTGGCAGGAAGGAAGGGAAGGCTGGAGAAGAGGCTTAGTGCAGGCAGGACCCCGCGAGCACCTGCAGGACTCAGGAGCTTGAATGTCATATTCCCCAAGATGCCTCCAATGGGACATCTCCCTCACCTCCCTGGACCCCTCCACTCAAGATCCTTGTTGAGTGACAGGCCTCCCCCTTGATGCTACAATGGGGCAGCAAGAGGAAGGCTGTCCAAAGGGCAGGCACCCGGATTTCCTATTCTTTAAGACACTACAAACTGCAGCAAGGAGAAATTGGGGTGCTGGGGAATGGGTACTGGGCACGACTTTTATTATTGCCATTTGCAGGCCAGGAAACCAAGGGTCAGAGCTGTTAAGTCACTGGACCACGTTCACACAACCAGTGAGGGGCAGAGTTGGGATCCAAATCTGTGCTTCCCCTAGGAAGTAGCTGCCTTCCTTCAGCCCCCATCTGGGCTTTTCCAGGGCAGACCCAGACACCAGCACGTGGGGATTGTATTCTGGGGTCTCCAAAGTTTCCAAAATTTATATAGGGGGGTCTCACACGGAGGTCTGGCTCCCAGGCACCGGGGCAGGGTGGGAAAGCCTCGACATGGAGCTACCCTTGTCCGACCATGCAGGAGCAGCTCTGATCTCGCTGTGTGCGAAACGCAGCTGTCAGGACGGGTCAGGAGGGAAGGCGTGTTGTCGTGAGAGTTGGAGAAGTCACCAGGGCTCGTTTTGACGCTGTGAAAGAGCTCCCCCCTTTCTTACCTCTAACCCTTGGCCTCTGCTGTTTCTTCCACCTGGAATGATGTCCCCCCCATCAAGGTTTTAGGACCCTGCACATTCTCGAAAGCTGGATCTGAAGCCCACTTTATCTCAGAAGCTTTCCTGAGTCCCCGCCCAGGGCAGGCCACCCCCCTCCCCCTTCCTCTGGCCCCATGGGATTTGCTCTCGTGACCCTGGCTGTGTTCCACGTGGCTGGGAGCTTGTTTTCACACTTGCCACCAGAACATGGTCCTGGGTCCAG
>RJWJ010047714.1:0-10866 GCA_004363605.1 Indri indri | reverse complement strand
CTAGTATAATTTCCCTGGCTAATATCTCAAGTACAAAGTTGAATAGAGTAGTAAAACTAAAAATTCTTGTCTTGTTTTCAAACTCACAGGTAGAGCACTGAGTCTTTCACCATTAAGTATAATGTTAGCTATAGGTTTTTATAGATGACTTTTAGCAAGTTTCAGCAGTTCCTTTATATTTGTAGTTTGCTATGATTTTTATCAAGAATGGGTGTTATATTCGGCAAATGTTTTCCTGCTTATTGAAATAATATTTTTTCCTTTTATTGTGTTAATATTGTGTAATAACTTGATTGAGTTTGGAAAATTAAGCCAGCATTGCATTTTATGAAATAATCCTACCTGATCATTGTGTCTAATCATGTTTCTATGTTGCTAGATTAAGCTATCTACTGTTTCTGTGAATTTCTGTGACTGTATTGGTAGAGGATATTTGTCAATAGTCTTCTTTACTTGTGATTTTTTTGCCTGGTTTTGGTATCGTGGTAATATTGGTTAATAGATGAATTGGGCAATGTTACCTATACTTCTGTTTTTGGGAGTTTTTGTGAAGAATTGATAATGACACTTCAGTAATTGACAAAATTTACTATTTAAGCAATTCGATAGTGGGTTTTTCTATATAAAATATTTTAATGAATATTTTATGACTTTATGTATTCTATTCATTCATATATTTATTTATATAATCTATTTCTTTAGTTTACTTTCCTAATTTGTGCATATCAAGATATTTATTTTTCCTTTGTGGTATTTCATGGAAATAGATTTTCTAGGCAGTTGACATAGAAAACTCTGGAATAATAATACAGAATGAGGCTTTAGCCCAATCAATGAATGACTCAAAATTTCCTCTGTTGCAGAATGGATAATATGTTTATAACTGTGGTCCTTAAAACTTATATTTACTCTTTGAGATAATGGGCTGCTAAATATAAAGTGAATTAGTAAAATTGCTGTTTGACTCTGGAATTTATAAACAGGAAAAATATTCCTACTTCCTATTTTCAATAATATTTAGATAAAACAGAAAAATGCCTTAATAAAAATTAAAAAATTTAAAGAATAGTTTTCAATTTTTCCCCATTCAGTATGATGTTGGCTGTGGGTTTGTCATAAATGGCTTGTATCATTTTTAGGTAAGCCCCGTCTATGCCTATTTTGTTAAGTGTCCTTATCATAAAAGGGTGTTGAATTTTGTCAAATGCCTTTTCTGCATCGATTGAGAGTATCATACAGTTTTTGCTTTTGCTTCTGTTTATGTGGTGAATTACATTTATAGATTTGCGTATGTTGAACCATCCCTGCATCTCTGGAATGAAGCCCACTTGGTCATGGTGGATTATTTTCTCAATAAGCACCTGGATTCGGTTAGCTAGAAGCTTGTTGAGAATTTTTGCATCTATATTCATAAGGGAAATTGGTCTGTAGTTTTCTTTTTTTGATGCATCCTTTCCTGAATAGTATGAACAAAAGATAATTTGATAAATCAGAGATGTAAGTACTTAGCACATACAATGTGTTATGTCCTATTATAAGCCATTAAACCTTTATAGGCTTAATACCTAAGAGTTTAAAATTAATAACCCAAATATTCATTTAAAAAGAAAGGTCGATGCAGTGAGAAGGCACCCATCTGCAAAGAGGAAAAAGAGCCATAGCCAGGAACCCAATCATCTATCCCCTCGGTCTTTAACTTCCAGACTCCAGAATTTGAGAAACTAATTACTATTGTTTACTCCAAAAAAAATAATGTAACTATTAGAAAGTTTGTCAAAATTAAGCAATAGACATAAATGGGCAGAATTATTGACCAATAAACAGAAGATACATATTGCTTTTAAAAATCAAAGAGAAGGATTTTAAATGGAAAGGTTATAGGTCTAAAATACCACATTGAATACATGACAGCATAAATACAGCAGGTCATATTTTCCAGGTACTGTAAATGACAATAGAAACCATCAACTGAAGTAAACCCAGAAATCAATATCTAGATACATGCAAATTTTATTAAGATCTTTTAAATTAACTTCTGGGTTAAATGGAAAATTGAAACTAAAATTATTTTTATAGAGTCAGGGAAGGTCTAATAAGGAAGCATGGTGATTGAAACCAAAAATCTTAATTCAGGTAAATAACTGTAGTATTATTATCTTAATGTCATAGAAAAACAGTAATTCTGTCATATATAGGTATTATTCTCTGCCATGAAATATTATCATTTCAGAAATTTACACAAAACATAAAATCAGTTTTCTAGTAGTAAACAAAAAAAAAAACACTATAAATTATTTTTACCTATTGTATAGTGGGGGACAGGGCTGTGTTCCAAATGAAGAAACAGGATTTCTCCCAAGATTCTGTTGCCTGCCGGAGAAGATCTATGTAAAATGTTTTCCTCATGTGTACACTGTTAATATTTGTGCATTTAGGGAAAATACTATATATTTTCATGCAGACACCTAAAATCCTCAGAAAGTTATGAGATTCCTAAAATCACGATTCTGTCCTCTATGTCTTCCATTTTAAAGATGCACAGATACTAAAAAGACTTTATTCTTACAGAATTCAGGCAATGTTAACAAGAAACATTATTCAGGAATTAAATTATAATTTACATGTCACTATCTGTAAATATATGCTCTAATAAACAAATTCAATTTTCAAAATTTGAAGTTTTGGAGAAAACATAAGAGACACTAATTTTGGAGACTACATATTTTTAAAATGTACAACTGCAAATTATTTTTCTTTTATTATATAAAAATTTCATTCACCTCAATATTCTAATCAGCATTGTAAGTCTTAGTTTATTTAGAAAACCTAAAAATACTAAAACTGATTTAATCCAGTCTCATTTATTTATTTTTGTTGTTCCTGTAATTGCCTTTGGGGTCTTTGTCATAAATCCTTTGCCTACGCTGATACATAGAAGAGTTTTTCCTACATTTCCTTCTAGAATTCTTATGGTTCCATGCCTTACATTTAATCATTTTATGCATGTTGAATTAATTTTTGTGAGTGGTGACAGATAGGGGTCCTTTTTCATTCTTCTGCATGTGGCTATCCATTTTTCCCAGCACCATTTATTGAATAGGGCTTCTTTTCCCCCAATGTATGTTATTGTCTGCTTTGTCAAAGATCAGTTGACTGTATGTAGATGGTTTATACCTAGGTTCTCCGTTTGGTTGGTCTATGTCTCTATTTTTGTGTCAATACCATACTGTTTTGGTTATTATAGCCTTGTAGTATAGTTTAAAGTCTGGTAATGTGATGTCTCCAGACTTGTTCTTTTTGCTTCAGATTGCTTTGGCTCTTCAGGCTTTTTTCTGTTTCCAAACAAAGCATAGAATTATTTTTCTAGATCTGTGAAATATTCCATTGGCATTTTGATGGGGATTGCACTGAATCTGTAAATTACTTTGGGTAGTATGCACATTTTAACAATGGTGATTCTACCAATCCATGAGCTTGATTAAATTAAAAAGCTTCTGCACAGCTAAGGAAATAATCAGATAAAATAGACAACCTACAGAATGAGAGAAAATATTTGCACTCTATACATCTGATAAAGGGCTAATATACAGAATGTACAAAGAACTCAAACAAATCAGCAAGAACAAAAAAAATTACCCCATTAAAAAGTGGACAATAGACATGAACACAAGTTTTTACAAAGAAGATAGAGAAATGGCCAACAAACACATGAAAAAATGCTCAATGTCACTAATCATTGGGAATATGGAAATTAAAACCACAGTGAGATATCACCTTACCCTGTTAGAATAGCTGTTATTCAAAAGTCCAAAAACAATAGATGCTGGCATGGATGCAGAGAGAAAGGAATGCTTATACACTCTTGAGGGGACTGCAAATTAGTATAACCTCTATGGAAAACAGTATGGAGATTTCTCAAAGAACTAAAAGTAGACCTACCATTCAATCCAGCAATCCAACTACTGGGTATCTACCCAAAGGAAAAGAAGTCATTTGATCAAAAAGACACCTGCACTTGAATGTTTATCTCAGCCCAATTCGCAATTGTACAATGTGAAACCAACTCAAGTGACCATCAATTCATGAGTGGATTAACAAAATGTGGTATATGTATGCCGTGAGAATGAAATGATGCCTTTTGCAGCAATTTGGATGGAACTGGAGACCATTATCTTAAGTGAAATATCTCAAGAATGGAGAACCAAACACCACATGTGCTCTCTGTTAAATAGAAACTAACTGAGGAGTATACAGGCACAGAGGGAAGTAAAAGTCATTGGAAATCATTGGAATATAAAACATGTGCTGCTGAGATGTGTCCTTTCAGCCTTGCCTGCATTACCCACTTAAAATTCCTTGCAGAATGTACTTCTGCTACTTGTTTTGTTCCTGATTTGACCCAGTTCCAAAATACTGAGTGCATACTAGTAATATGTGCAGGGCATTGTGCTAGGTGCCCTGGCCTTGGTGAGCATCACTGGGGGAAGGGGGGAGAAATTTGCTGAGAAAAAAATTGCATCACAAAAAATCAAAACCATGTGATGTATCAAATTGAGGCACAAATGGAAAGACCTAGGGGTTCACTCATGTGTTGGGACATTAACAGATACTTTGAAATATTAAAAATTCATCTAATGTTTCCCTGAGTTAATGCATCCCACTTTAAAATGAAACAAAAGTGCTGCTGTTATTATGAGATACTGAGTTAGAATTTATGTGCAAGCAGGTAATATTTAATATTTTATCGATGGATAATATGCATACACAATTATATGCAGAAAGCATTTGTGTAAAGCTCATTGACAAAAGCAAATACACTTTTGTAACCAAGAAATAGAACCATCCTCACTCTTGCCCCCAACAATCACTTTCTCCCTCCTGTCTCCAAAGATAACCAAGATTATAAGAGTTTAACATTGTAGATTAGTTTTGTCTGTTCATACAAGTGTTTTATTATAGGAACTTTAAACATTTACAAAATAAGCAAAATAGTGTAATAAACCTCTCACCACACCTCAACAACTACTAATCATGTGACATTTTTATTTCCTCTATAGTTCAACCCATTCTTCACCACCACAATATTATTTTTAGTTCTTTTTTTAATGAGATCAAATGCACGTACATTGAAAGACACAAATCCCAACTGTACAGTTTTGACACATAAATACACCCACATAATCTTTACCCCTTTTAAGAATAGAATATTTCCATCATTTTCAGAAAATTCCCTCATGTTCCTTGCAAGGAAAATTTATCTCCCCCAGAGGCAACTTACTATTGCAAATTTTTCTTGTTTTACCAGAGGTTCATTTTGCCTGATATCATATACTATATATTAGTTTTTGTCTAGCAGTCTCACTCAGCACAATGTTTATATCATCCAAGGTGCATGTTTCAGTAGCATTTTCCTTTGTATTGCTGAGTAATATTCTGTTGTATGAATGCTCATTTGTTCACCCATTTTCTTATTGTTATTGATGGAAATTTGGGTTATTTCTTATTCTTGGCTATACTAACTAAAGGGTCTCTGAAAATTTTTAAATTAACTTATTTTGTATTAAATTTAATTCCTTTAATGACATTTAAATGTCAGCTCTTGGTATTTTCTTAGTGGTGGCTACAGAGATTAAAATATGCATCTTTAAGCTATTACAATCTAGTGTTAATATATGCTATCTTAATAAACGTAAAATATAAAAAACGTGCTACCGAACAGTTGCATTTATCTCTTTCTAGTCTTTGTGCTGTTGTTATAAATTTGGTATCTACACATTATAAATCCCCAAAAACAGCATTTATATTTGCTTACTCGTAGGTCTTTAAATAAATTAAGAGGAAAAAAGGTATTAATGAATGTTAAGAGGGAGATATTTTGAGGCTATCCAAATATACTGTATCTTCTTTAAGGTTCACTAACAATTTTTGCATTCTTCAGTGAATCTTGCCTACAGTAATTATTACTGTAGTATTCTAGTGGTGATTTTATCTTCTGCATTATCTATCTACATTTATTATTTGGAATTCTTTTTTAATTTTTTTATTATTATGGGTACGAAATAGTTGTAGATGTCTATAGGGTATATGTGATGTTTTGATATCAGCATACACTGTGAATTAATCAAATTAGGGTAATTGGGGTATCCATTACCTCAGGCATTTATCATTTCTTTGTGGTAGGAACATTCAAATTAAACTTTTGTAGTTATTTTAAATTATACCCTAACTTATTGTTGATTATAATCACTTTGTGGTGATATCAAATATTGTTCATTCTATCTATGTAACTGTATTTTTGCATCCATTAACCATCCCAACTTTATCCCCCAACTGCTACACTTCCCATCTGGGAACCACCATTCTATTCTCTGTCTCCATGACATCAAATGTTTTTAATATTTAGCGCCCATATATAAGTGAGAACATGCAAGATTTGTATATCTGTTCTTGGTTTATTTCACATATAATGTTCTGTCGTTCTATTCATGTTGTTGCAAATGGTAGAATTTCATTCTTTATTATGGCTATATAATATTCCATCATATGTATGTACCACAATTTCTTTATCCATTCATCCACTGATGGACATTTAGGTTGATTCCAAATCTTGGCTATTGTGAATAGTGCTACAATAAACATGGGAGTGCAGATTTTTCTTTTGATAAACTGAATTCCCTTCTTTTTTATGTATACCTACCAGTGGGATTACTGGATCATGTGGTAGTTCTCTTTTTATTTTTATTTTGATGAACCTCCATACTGTTCTGCATAGTTGTTGCACTAATTTACATTCACACCAACATTCCCCTTTCTCCACATCCTTGCCAGCATTAATTATTTCCTGTCTTTTTTACAAAAGCTATTTTAACTGGGGTGAGATAATATTTCGTTGTAGTTTTGATTTGCATTTCTATGATGACTAAAATTGTTGAGCATTTTTGCACATACTCGTTGGCCGCTTGCATGCCTTCTTTTCAAAAATGTCTGTTAAGATCCTTTGCCAATTTTTTAAATCAAATTATTTAATTTTTTCCTATTGAGTTGTTGGAGCTCCTTATATGTTCTAGCTATTAATCCCTTGTCACATGGGCAGTTTACAAATATTTTCTCCCATTCTGTGAGTTGTCTCTTCACTTTGTTGATTGTTTCCTTTGTTGTGCAGAAGCTTTTCAGCTTGATGTGGTCCCATTTGTCCAATTTTGCTTTGGTTGCCTTGCTTTGGGGGTATTACTCAAGAAGTCCTTGCCCAGACCAGTGTCCTGAAGCATAGCTTGAGGTCTTAGATTTAAGTCTTTAATCCATTTTGATTTAATTTTTATATGGGGTAAGAAATAAGAGTCTAGTTTCATTTTTCTGCGTATGGATACCCAGTATTCCCAGTACCATTTATTGAAGAGATTTTCCTTTCCCCACTGTTTGTTCTTAGTGACTTTGTTAAAGATAAGTTCACTATAGCTGTGTGGATTTATTTCTGGGTTCTCTATTCTGTTCTGTTCTGTTGGTCTATGTCTCTGTTTTTATACCAGTACAAAGCTGTTTTGCTTATTATAGTTTTGTAGTATAACTTGAAGTCAGGTAGCGTGATTTCTCCAGTTTTGTTCTTTTTGCTCAGAGTGGCTTTGGCTATTCTGGATCTTTCGTGGTTCCACACAAATTTTGGGATTCTTTTTTTCTATTTCTGTGAAGAATGTCATTGGTATTTTGATGGAGATTGCATTAAATCTGTAGGTTGCTTTGGGTGGTATGGACATTTTAACAATATTAATTCTTCCAATCCATGAGCATGGAATATCTTTCCCTTTTCGTGTGTCCTTTTCAATTTCTTTCATCAATCTTTTAAAGTTTTTATTATAAAGATATTTAACTTCTTCAGTTAAATTTATTCCTAGATAATTTATTTTATTTGTAGTTATTTTATATGAAATTATTTTTTCTTTCTTTTTCATATTGTTTATGGTTCACATATAGAAATGCTACTGATTTTTGTATGTTGATTTTGCATCTGGCAAACTTACTGAATTTGTTTATCAGTTCTAATAGTTATTTGTGGAGTCTTTATGTTTCTCTAGATGTAAGATTATGTCATCTGCAAACAAGGATAATTTGACTTGTTTCTTTCCAATTTAGATGCCCTTTATTTTTTTCTCTAGTCTGATTGCTCTAGCTAGGACTTCCAGTACTATGTTGATGTACAGTGGTGAAAGTGAGCATCCTTGTCTTGTACCAGATCCTAGAGAAAAGGCTTTCAGTTTTCCTTTTTCCAGATGAAACTAGCCATATATGTCTTGTATCATGTTGAGGTAAGTTCCTTCTATAACCAGTTTTTTGACCGTTTTTTTTTTTTTTTTTTTTGAGACAGAGTCTCGCTCCGTTGCCCTGGCTAGAGTGAGTGCCGTGGCATCAGCCTAGCTCACAGCAACCTCAAACTCCTGGGCTCAAGCGATCCTACTACCTCAGCCTCCCGAGTAGCTGGGACTACAGGCATGCGCCACCACGCCCGGCCAATTTTTTCTATCTATATGTTTTTAGTTGTCCGATTAATTTCTTTGTATTTTTTTTTTTTAGTAGAGACGGGGTCTCGCTCTTGCTCAGGCTGGTCTCGAACTCCTGAGCTCAGAACGATCCACCCGCCTCGGCCTCCCAGAGTGCTAGGAT
Source organism: Indri indri (assembly GCA_004363605.1). Taxonomy (NCBI): domain Eukaryota; kingdom Metazoa; phylum Chordata; class Mammalia; order Primates; family Indriidae; genus Indri; species Indri indri. Next base: position 2,211 of record RJWJ010047714.1, on the reverse strand, counting down.
TACAGGCGTGAGCCACCGCGCCCGGCCCAACAGTTTTTATTATGAAGAGATGTTGAATTTTCATAAATGCTTTTTTAGCTTCAATTGAAATGATCATACGGTTTTGCCCTTCATTCTGTTAATACGATATATCACATTGATTGATTTGCATGTGTGGAACCATCCTTGCATCCCTGGGGTAAATCCCACTTGATCATCATTAATAATCTTTTTAATGTGCTGTCAAATGTTGTTGAATTTGCTTTGTTAGTATTTTGTTGAGGATTTTTGCATCTGTGTTTATCAGAGGTATTGGCCTATAGTTTTGTTTTTTGTTGTTGTTGTTTTTTGTCTTTGGTTTTGGTGTCAGTGTGATACAGGCCTTGTAGAATGAGTTTGGGAATATTCCTTCTTTCTCAATGTTTTGGAATAATTTAAGTAGGATTGGTATTAGTTATTCTTTGAATGCTCAGTAGACTTTAGCAGTGAAGCCATTGAGTCCTAAGCTTTTCTTTGATGGGAGACTTTTTATTACTGTTTCTATCTTGTTACTTGTTATTAGTTTATTCAGGTTTTGGATTTCTTTCTGGTTCAATCTTTTTAGGTTTTACGAGTCTAGGAATTTATTTATTTCTTGCAGGTTTTCTGATTTATTGGCATGTAGTTGCTCATAGTAGTCTCTAATGATTCTTTGGATTTCTGCAGTATTAGTTGTAATGTCTCCTTTTCCATCTCTGATTTTATGTATTTGGGTCTTTTCTCTTTTTTTCTTAGTTACCCTGGCTAAAGGTATGGAAATTTTGTTTATCTTTTGAGAAAACCAACTTTTTGTTTCATTGATATTTTATATTTTTTCTTTCATTTCTGCTCTGATCTTTATTATCTATTTTCTTCTACTAATTTAGAGTTTGTTTTCCTCTTGTTTTTCCAGTTCTTTGAGACACATTGCTAGGTTTTTTTCATTTGTTTGTTTTTTGAGACAGAGTCTCACTGTGTTGCCCGGGCTAGAGTGCCATGGCATCATCCTAGCTCACAGCAACCTCAAACTCCTGGGCTCAAGCGATCCTCCTGCCTCAGCCTCCCGAGTAGCTGGGACTACAGGCATGTGCCACCATGCCTGCCTAATTTTTTCTATATATTTTTAGTTGTCCAATTAATTTCTTTCTATTTTTAGTAGAGACGGGGTCTCGCTCTTGCTCAGGCTGGTTTTGAACTCCTGAGCTCAAACAATCCGCCCGCCTCGGCCTCCCAGAGAGCTAGGATTACAGGCATGAGCCACCGCGCCCAGCCCATTGTTAGGTTTTTATTTGCAGCTTTTCTACTTTTTTATGTAGGCACTTTCTGCTATAAACTTTCCTCTTACTACTGCTTTTGCTGTATCCCATAGGTTTTGATATGTTGTGTTTTCATTTTAATTTGAGAAATTTTGAAATTTACTTCTTAATCTCTTCATTGATCCACTGGTCATTCTGCAGCATATTTAATTCCCATGTGCTTGTATAATTTTCAATGTTCCTCTTGTCATTTATTTCTTGTTGTATACCATTGTGATCAGAGAAAATAGTTGGTATGGTTTTAATTTTTCTAATCTTTTAAGAATTGTTTTGTGGCCTAAAGTATGGTCTATTCTTGAGAATAATTCATGACTTGAGGAGAAGAATGTGTATTCTGTAGCTGTGGAATGAAACATGCTATAAACATGGTCTATAGTGCAGATTAAGTCCAATGTTTCTTTGCTGATTTTCTGTCTGCATGACCTGTCCAATGCTGAAAGTGTAGTGTTGAGGTCTCTTACAATTATTGTATTGGGGTCTGTCTTTCTCTTTAGCTCTGATAATATGTGCTTTATATATCTGGGTGCTCTAGTGTTAAGTGTATATATATTTAGAATTGTTACATCTTCCTGCTGAATTTATCCCTTTATTATTATAGAATGACCTTCTTTGTCTCTTTTTATACTCTTTTTCTTGAAATATGACCTTTCTCTTTTTTGGTTTCCCTTTCCTTGGAATATCATTTTCCATTCCTTTATTTTCAGTCTATGTGTGTCTTTATAGATGAAATGGGTTTCTTGCAGACAACATAAAGTTGGGTCTTTTCAAATCCCTTCAGTCACTCTATGTCTTTTTATTAGACAGTTTAGACATTCACATTCAATATTGTTATTTATAAGTAAGGACTTACCGCTGCCATGTTGTTACTTGATTTCTGGTTGTTTCATGGTCCTCTCTT
>RJWJ010047713.1:0-10868 GCA_004363605.1 Indri indri | reverse complement strand
TAACCTCCAACAAATATTTGGAGGCTTCTTGCCCCCTCCCACACTCAGGTAACCTCTATCATTATAATTAGATACCCAAATTTTCTTTCTTTGTAACATAGTGTGATGTTTATGAATGTTTTTCAGTGTTAACATTTTAATAAGTTTATATTATCTCACTATAGGAAAAAAGCATTTGAAAAGGTAAGAGGAAAATTGCAAACATTTCCCACAACCAAGAAATATGGATTGCATATTGGCATAGTTACTTTCAGTCTTTTCCTTTTGCTGATTCAACATTGAAGCTCCTTCTGTGTATGTAAACTGTATATCAAAGCCATTTCCCATGATTTCAAAGGCAGTCATTCAACTTTACTCTTAACAGGGGCATAACTTTTATGGAATGATGGATAACTTATAAGATTGCTTATTATTTCATGTTTACTTTTTAGAAATGTATCTTTATAAATTACAATTAGTGCATATATTTATTCATATTCTGTGCCTAACTTGGAAGTATATAGTTTAATATTTTAATATAAATATTAAAAATTATGAAAATAGACTTATTTTCACTTTGAAATTTTATATTGGATATTTTAACAATGTAGAAACATTGAACAATATAGGACTGACATTGATTGAATAATTCTTCTGTAACAATGTCCTAGATAATGATTCTCTTATGATTGCATTTAGAGAATATAATGTAACAGGAGGCAGTATAGTGGACAGATTAACTGCACTGACTCTGGAGCCTATTTTCCTATGTTCGAATCTCAGTTGTGTCACATAGTAGATATATTATCTTGAGTAAGTTATTTAGCCTTTCTGTTTCTCCTTCTCATTTGCAAAATGGAGGTGAGGGTAGTAGAACATCTGTTTGACAAGGTAGCTGTGAGGATTAATGAGTTAATATCTATAAGCCATTAGAATAGTACCTAGTGCATAGTAAATCACATATACGTGTTAACTCTTATAATACGAAAATATATATGAGGTTACTGATACTTTTCTAATCCTTCCAAGTTTTAATTTTCTTCATGCATAGAAATATCTGCTACTTTATGTCTTTACTTCTTTCAGCTTATGCAATACTTATATTAAAACAAAACCAAAGAAAAATGTTTACAACCAGAGGAGATCAGAAAAATACCTGCCCAGGCACACTAGTAGTTGTTAGTGACTGAGTTGAACAGATTTCAGCTGGCAGGATAATATGGCGCTGTCTGATTTATAATCTCCCAAACAAAGTAGGAGCTCACGTCACAGAATCCCACTCTGCCAACTTGCTAGATTACCGTCTCTCCATGACTGCTCTAAGCTACGCCGCAGGAAACCTAGGGAGCTGCAGTCCTCACTGGGGGTGGCCCACTTTTCTGATGCACACCCCCTTTACCTAACTTTTTCACCTGTATTTTCCAATGTTCATGGACATGCCAGGTGTCATTGTAATTACATAATTTAGTAAAATATTGAATAATCTGAAAAAATGTACTTGAGAAAGGAAAGGAAATCAATGTTTTAAAAAATAAGTTGACACATTTTGTGAGAACTGAAGGAGTTGCATCCCTAAAAATAACAGCAAAAAGCTGCCATCAAATTAGGTATACGTGAGGCAATTATAAAACATATAGAAAAATCATAAAACCCAGTATGGTTTGAAACACACACGGCCTTTCGAATGCCATCAAATTATTACTCTAAAAAATGGAAACTTTGAGTTGCAGAGTATGCATTATGAGTATGATTTATGACCATAAAACCACCAAGAATATAATCAGATAAAATCAAGAATATAATAAAAAATTAGGACTTGACCACATCCCCCTCCCACACACATAGGTTACAATGTTTATTTGCTTGTTTGTTGTAATAGACTTTATTTTACAGCAATTTTAAGTTCACAGCAAAATTGAGTGGAAAGTGGAGTTCCTGTATAGCTCTGTACCTCCACATGCACTGCCTTCTTACCATCACCATCATCATCTTCCTGTATATTTATTTATTTTTCATGATTTGTTTTGAGATCATTGTAAATTTGCATGCAGTTATAAGAAATAATACATAACTCGTGTGCCCTCAGCAATATCACCTCACACATCTGTAGCACAAGATCAGAATCAGGAGGAGATTGATACAGTCTACAGACCTCGTTCAGATTCTACCAATTTCCCAGGAAGTCTTTTGAGTGTGTGTACTTAGTTGTACTTAGTTTATAAAATGTGTGGATTTGTGAGGCTACCATCACAGTTGAGACAGATGACATTTCTATGACAAAAATATCTCAGGCTACATTTTTATAGCCACAGAGTGACCGGGGCCATATTTATCTTAGCAAACGCATATGGTGTGGGTCAGAAGCTTTATGCAATTTAACTTATTTAATATTCTTCTTCCAAATTTCACAAATGAGGAAATCAAGAGAAAGTAAAATGAGTAAATTTCCGTAAGTCATAAAATTGCTCAGCATCATGGTTCTTCACGGGATCTGAACCCAGAACATCAGGCCTCAGGGTAAATGCTTTACATTCTCACACATCAACTGGTGAGAGATCTCACGTTTGTTTACATGTTTTGAGTTAAGATAAAATATTTAAAGTTTATTTGTCTTTTTTGTAATCTACCATTTTAATCATCCTTTTCAATTATGCAATCGATACTTCCTTGAGATGATCTGATAAGACATATTTACAGTTAAAATGTACAGTTTCCTTACCCTAAGCATAGTAAAACTTCAAAATATGTAAATTATCTTTTCATTAAACAAATCTAAAAATAAATGTAATAAGAACTCATAATTTCTCTTAGAAATATAAAATTGTTTATCAGTATAAAACCATTCATAAATCCAAGAAATTGAGTGCTGTGTCTCACTACAAAGAATTTACTTTTCAAATATTGTTAGAGCATATGGGAGACTGGTTACTCTTCTGTGTCAATATGGAGTTAGTTCCTTGATACATAGAATTGTACATATTTTGCCTGGTCATCTACTAAGGGATATTTATTTAAGGATCTATTACATGCCAGGACTTTCACAGGGATTACGACCTAATCCTCATTTTTCCCTAAGTGAGTCTGTAGTCCAGGAGGTATACACTAGTAAATGATAATGCATTGGGGTAAATGTAACCTGCAAAAACAGGTGAAACTAACTCTGCTTTAGGAGATACGAAAATAGCAGTCAAGGAATATTTCACAGGAGAGATGGCACTTCTGGGAAACTATGCTAAGTGAGCCAGTCAAGGGAGGAATGACTTCAGGAGAGTGAGTAATGCAAGAAAATGACAGTCATGAATGTGCACACGTCCTTTGTATAACAATAAGATTGAAGCAAGGCATGATACCGAGTTAGGTATCAGGTGATGAAGTCATCTATAAGGTAGATGATGGAAAGATTCTGTCTGAAGTAGAGGAAGGACATGAACTGATGACTATAGAGAGACTACAAAGAAGTATTAATAATATGGATGATGCTTCAGAGAGTGGCAAGGAAGGCCATGATTGGTACTTAAAGCCTGCATTTTGTTATATATGGCAGATGACATTAAACATAGCAAGGATCAAATATCAGAATTTCAACCTTGACTCCTAGAGTCACTGATGTTGTCTCCTAATTTTGCCAAAATTTTACTTCCGTCCATTGGCAACTACAGCAAATACTGTCTGGGAGGCAACGATGAGCAATAGTCATGATCATGGGCTTTGGATAAAGATGTACTTGGTCTTGACTTTCATCTTGGTTTTGTTCTAATGGAGTGAATCAGACATAACACTGGTTCCTTGTGTTGTACTTTAGAAAATATGGATAACAATTTAATCCATCTTAAAAAAATGTAGTTTAATTTAAATGGAATTATACCCATAGAATATAATGTCTGGCACAGAGTAAGTCCTCAGCTAATGGTAAATATTGTTTCCTCCTCCTTGCCATAGCAGATTTGCTTATCTAAACTTATAATATTTGTCATGCTTTGTTGGAATTTTAGCCTGAACACTGCTGACCTGCTTTGTTCCATTGCTGGGAATGTCCCAATTGGCGAACTGATGTGTCTTTGTCTAATTCGGATTGTCGCAACTTTGTGTAACCCAGAGGTGGTTTGACTTTTTTTGTATCTGTCGTATGGCTAGATCAAATCATACTCAAAGAGTGTAGTTCTCTAAATACAGTGTGCATCATAATCACATGGAGGAGTTACTAAAACACAGATTTTCAACACTAAATGCCAGAAGTTCTGTGTTGGGTCCAGGATCTTACACTTTTAACAAGTTCTCAGGTAATGCTGATGCTAGTGGTCTGGAAACCACACTTTGAGAACCGTCACTATAAGGCCATGGGGATACGTATGCTATCATATAGTTGGCCTTACTGATGTAATTCATTCAATTCATTTATTAGTGGCTGATAAAACACCTGTCTCTAGATTGCATGCTATCAGAGATCAAAGAATCTTCCTCTTTTGAAGTTACTACCACATTATAGTAAGTCAAAATGAGATGCTGCCCTAGGAAAATGTTATAACAAAACAGCTAAGACTTTGGGCTATGTTCTCATTACATCAAAGCCGGGTAATAATTCTAATGCTTACTAACTAGGCAAGTTAGTTTCCTTTGCTGGGATATACTTTATTTTTATAAAAAATGATGATAATAGTACTAATACTAATAATTCTTCATATTATTAAATGAGAATTAAGGAGGACATTCTGTAAGAAGTGATAAAGGTTAATTCCTACTTCTGTTATCTTGCTTATAAAATTCCAAAAGCTCAGTAATTTTATGATGTATTATCGCTCAGGATCTAAGATTTGATTTTACCCCACTTAGAGGCTGATAAGTCAGCTGGTTATTGTTTCATGGATTCTGACATAAACCCCTTGAGTCAGAGACAAAAGAACTTATTATTCATGACAAAACATGTAGCATAGTTTATTTCCGTTACCCTTGCACCTCAAGCCCCATGGGGGGGACACGGAAGGGACCAGATGGATACTACATAGGCAGTGGGTTTGTGTCACAGCTAAGATAAACTGGACTTAGGGAATCCAAGTCTATTTTAGAGCAGGTGGTAAGTAAGCCTGCTCTTTTCCTGGAGGGAGCCATTATCTCATCTGCAAGGGCCGTTCTGTGTAAACGCCACATTGAGAAATACCTGAGGTAAAGGGAAGTCAGGGCCTTGCATTCTTGGCAAGCTTGAAAGAGGTTTAGGAGACGCCCATGGAAGAGTATCTCTCAATAAGCACAATTTCTGAAGTACAACACTGGCCTATTATTAATTAATATGACTGCATTATATTTTGATGATATGACTTACTTATTCAATGTATATACATTGATTGCCTATTCTGTATTAGACATTGTACAAATTGTGCAGAACAGATGTGACTCCTGTTACAATTTGATGAAGGAGTCAAAGAAATCTGTGCATAAATTCATAATTTCTGATTTTCACGAGGGTTATAAAGAAAAAAAGAGACCTTGGAGCAAGATATGAGGAGAACATCTGATTTAAATGGAAAAATCAGGGAAGGCCTCTCTGAAAAAGTGACAGATAAATAGGACAGAAACACATGAATAATGGAGGGTGGTCCCATCCTCCCATGTGTTAAATACCTAAGATGCCCTGTTTTAAAATATATGTCAAAATATAAAATACCTTTATCTTCATGCAAAATTCTTGCAATTCATTCTTTTGATAGTCAGAATTTTAAATAAAGAGAGTCTCTTCTGGGTTTAGAGGCACAATCAAAAATTCTAAAATAAGAATCTGCTGTGTTTTGAGACCTATCCTCTATTCCATAGATAAGCTGTCTTTTACAGAGTCCTGTTTTTGTAAGAAGTTCTATAAATTTTAAGAAACAAATCAAATGGGTATCACACATTTGGAAGAACATGTTCACCACATGAGAGACAAATACACTATGTCTTCCTTTGATCAGACAGGAGCCTCTAAAGAAGTAATTTTACAGGAGACACAGAGGGATAATCCTTTCAGCATCTTTGAATTTCATTCTGACTTTTGAAATAATGCACGTTCCTCTGATTTTTTAAAAATCGCTTGTCATGACATTTCCCTAATTTGTCATTCGATAGATCCAAACAGCCTTAGAGAAGCATCTCTGATTCAAACAAATGATTCTTTAATTCAAGGCCTCCTCTACTTTCTATCTTAGTGTAGCAGAGTGTCCCAGCTGAGCCTCAAACCAAGATTCATTTTGAATGTTTCAGGAAGTTGCAGACCATTCATCTCTCTGGCATATCTTTCCATGAATTGTTCAAGGGCTTTTAGGAGTGTTCGCAGGATTTGGAAGAAGGACTGAGGCAGCAATGTACACGGTGTAAGACACAGAAAGGGTGTAAAGAGGGAATGGGGGAGGGAGAAGAAGGGGGGAGAGAGAGAGAGAGACAGAGAGAGAGAGCGACTTTTGACTGCCCACCATGATAGACTGCTTTTACGAGAACTCTATAGAGAGTGTGCTGTTAGGATCTGAAGCTAAATAAGTTGTTTTAATGATAGTAATTCAAATATGACAACAAAATGCTTTCAAACTTTGTTACAATCAGGATTATAGGGGAACCTGAGTTGTAAATTAGGGTTGAGGTCAATTCATCTCAGCCGGATTGCTCCTGTCTGTCATGAACTTAGGCATTTTGAGAGCCCATATTATCCGGAAGCAGAGTCAGTGCACAGTACCTCCATGAAGAATTCAGAGCAGATGAAACTGAAATTTTGGAGGAACACTAAAGAAATATCCCTAGAACATCTCAGCAAAGATTATGCAAAATAGCCTAGAGTCACTCCTGCTGAGTTCCTGTAGCTATGATAGTTGGGATAAAAAGTCTCATTAATTAGTAAACAATGTTTATGTAAGCATGGTTCTCCCCCACAGATTGGTTGCAGGACTCTGAAGGAATAAACACATGTCTACGACTTTGGTTTGGGTCTCTGTGATACCAAACTATCTCATTACATCCAGAAATAAACATGGCACAAGAAGGACAATTAAATAATTTAATGAATGACAAACTAACAAAAAACACCAACTGGTTGATTCACTGGAATTTTCACTTTTCAATTTGTTTGTTTGGCTTGGTACAGATGCAGTAATAGTTCAAAAATAAAATGTATCCAATGGAGTAATTAACTCATGTGCTTTTAAAATGTCCGCATCAGTTAGTTTTTCTATCTAATGAAATTATAAGAGATGATTCTACTAACGTACTTATAACTTGAATGGGTAGGACCTAACATTTTTACTTTATTTCACTCTCATTTTTTGAAGCTACGAGTTTGAAAATAATCAGTTCTTTAGGTGACACATTTAGGTAACTTGTACTTCTGATTTTCTTCAAATAATTGGATCAACTTATTAAAAAAATACTCATAACTTAGTGGTACATATGTTTAAAAAAAACAAAAGAAAACCAAAATCAAACAACAGCAACAACGAAAAAACCCAAAGTCAATTGGTTTGTGAAATATTGTATTTTTCAAAAGTGTGTTCCACATTTTTGCCGATGTATCCACTTCCAGAACCTTTCCACTGCACTCTCACGTGATGGAACCTGTATCTCCTCCTCTTAAACCTGATGAATCTCTGTGATTGCTTCAACTAATAGACTAAGAAGGGAGTGATGCTGTGAGACTGAAGTTAGGCTGTGAAATGTGACAGAGCTTTTCTCTGGTTCTATTTTACTCATTATGAAGTCCAAGACACATGCATAGACCCAAGTGCAGAGGAACTGAGTTTAGTCCAGATTTTCATCTGAGCTCCCAGTTGACAGCCAGGTGAGAAATGGGCCATTATGGAAAGGGATCCATCAGCCTCTGGGGGGTTGCTACATGGAGCACTACTGAGCTCTGCCAAATTTGCAAATTCACAAATAAAATAAATGGCAGTTGTTTTATGCCCCTAAGTTTTTGAATGGTTTAGTTTGAAGCACTAAACTGGAATATCAAATTCTTAACAAATTAAAATTTTCCAAAATTGAGAAATAAGGCAAAATGAAGACTGCATACACTTCCACTGTTGTAGTAAAGTATTGTATAACTGTTCTATGAAAGAAGTATTTAATTTTCTAGCTAGTGAAACTTTGTTTCGACTTGTGTAATTTTGATTAAGCCACAGGCTCTGTACAGTTACATGTCAACTTACAGATGTTTTTCTCCAATAGACACGCAAATGATTTCTCTCCTGTAAACAGGATAACTACAAAGCTTAAATTCTTATTGCCTGTAGGACATTAACCAGTTTTGTATCTATTAGCAAACTCATTTCTATATTCCTTTCAACTACTTTAACTATAGATACTCAGTCCCTTGAACTGTTTTTGATATTCAGTCCTCTGAAGTGTTTTTGAATCAGATTTACCATCTTATTGATTCCCTTGTTAATGAGTTAACAAAATACATTTTTTGTGTTTATATTACTAGGATAGTAATGCTTTTAACTTTTTTGAAAAATATATTTGACACGGGTAAACTAAATGTAGTTTTAATTGTGTGGAGTTGGTGATGTCAATGAAGATGGTAGAATAAGGACCTTCGACAGTTCTCTTCAATATATGATCAACAAGAAAACTGGAAAAAATGTTCGGCATCAGCAAGGCTTGTTGGAGTCTACTTTTCCTGTTCCTAATACATATTTTTTGTGTTTCATATCTGAGCATGGTAAAATTACCATAGAAATAGAGGTGACTTCTTCAACTCATATAGTGATAATATTGTATATTTATTTCAATAGCACTGACTTTCAAGTGCTGCAATTTTATTCCCATCTAAAAGCAACAATCAAAAACTATGTGGCTTGAGAAAAGAAAATAAACAAGGGTTTGAATTCGTGGTTGTAGCGAACATATCTTTTTTCAATTCAACTTCACTGAATTTGTCATCTAATCTTTACTAAAATGCTCAGCAGGAACTTTACAAGGGTCCTTTAGATGCAATCACTGAATGATCAAAAGTGAAGGAAAAGGGAGTTTTGTATTTTCAAACAGGAAATATGATTTAAAAAGTAACCTGTGATAGATGGTTTATTATTGTTCCTTGGGCCCCAGCCTTCAGTTTCTACTGTGAAGTCTTATGTTGTTTTAAATTCGAGATGCTTATTTTACTAACAGTTCCTAAACTGTAGGAAATTAGTATGGGCAGTGTTTGAATAATTTAAATATTTTTCCAAAGATCCAAATTTTTTATAATAAAACAAGTTCAGGATTAGAGCTTATTAAAAAGAAAATATGTATTGAAATTTTAAGGATTGCATAAAGTCAACCTTGCTCAAAGATTGTTCAGTGTTGCTAATAGTTTAGTATTTTCAAACAAACTGGAGATAGTACCAAAACCTCTTTCCTCACATATATGACAGTCGCTTAAAAAATCGGGTCCCTGTGGAAAATAAAATCTAACAATTGATATCTTGTCCCTTTATTGTGAATGAAACAAAACTTTTCACAACATATTTAAGGTGTAGATATACTAGTTATTATATAAGTACAGTTATACTTATATAAGAATTGAAAGTTGTAAGATTCTTTTGATATGATACAAGCAACATATATTTACTCTTAAAGGGAAATATAAAATACAGATAAGCAGAAACAGGACTTACAAATGACCGTAATACCGGTACATATGATCTTGTACATATTTTTTATATATTCCTTTACTCCATCATCATTTATTTCTCTATCCATCTGTCTATCCATTCATCTAACTAAATATTCTCTCTCTACATCTCATCTATCTATCATCTCTCTCTATCATCTAATGATAGCATCTGGCTTACTTACGAAATGAGACTAAAGCAAGATCATAGCATAGACAATTTTAAAATCTGAACTTTGTCATTAAGTCATATAACATCGTTATTTCTATTTCTACATTATCCATCACATTGACAGGTAAAGACTATTATTAATATATTAATGCATGTGAATTATATTTCATTTTATAGATGTTGTAGCAGATACTGTTGGTTGTATTACTGATAATTATTGCTCCTTTCTTCTCTATGACAGGCTCCTAAATTGGTTCAGGTATTCACCTGTGTAACCCGGAAAGTTTAGCCTGTTCTAATCTTCAGAAAGAAATTCTGATGGATTTAAAGAAATTAATGGTGTTCCACTCCCTGTTGTAGAGTAAGTTTTTTTCATAGAAATGTGGCACAATTCAGGTAAATATGATGCAATGCATAGCACTTTGATTAAATATATTGTACTTAATATGTGTTATAAACATTCATGTTTTTAGGAAATAATGCTAGCAGGACCTATATAATCAGAAGTTACATTAATTCATAAAATATTTTTACTTATCCTTTGGGGGAATGGTTTGAATGTATAATATCTGACACATTTTCAACTGTTAAGAGCCCATCATATTTTAAATTGTTATATTATGGTTCTAATTTATAATATGCTCATCTTTAGGACATTTAAGTTTATACAACAGATTAGTGTATATTTATATTTATCTGTCTTTGAGATATTGATATTCTGCACTAGGTTTTTTTTGCAATTAAAGTCTTAATATACATGTATATATTTGTATATATATATATATAATATGTTTAGTGTATATTATAGGTCTCTCTCTTATACACACTCTAGCTACATATATCTAGAGGCAAAGAGACAGAGAGAGTGTCAGAATTTTGATTCATTAATCAAAAAATGTTAGGCAAACCTCAAGCGCCTATTTTTGGGGGTATTGTTTGCTGCTATTCACATGTAATTCTAAACTACTAGATATTTAATTTCCTTAACCTTTATGAAGTAATATTAAAGACTTCGACTAGTACCAATCCTATCAAAACTACTGCTATATGTCACCTGGGTTTTCTGCAAATCAGATGCCATTTAACACCTCTAAAGGTGAGAGAGGAGCC
>RJWJ010047712.1:0-10854 GCA_004363605.1 Indri indri | reverse complement strand
TGTGTGTGTCTATGTCTGGTATATAATTCATTCTGTGTAAAAGATATAGAAATTGAAATATTTGTGTAAAAGTAATTCTATATTTTAGATTTGTTCTACATACATAGTAGATTGTAACCAACTACTAAGTTTCCTTGAGAGACAAATTTAAAATCAATATACATACAAATGGGGTTATTCTGTGTTAGTTGGGAAACCATTACCACCTATTCCTCACTGTTCTGTTGAAAGGGAATAAGTAGCAGGAGAAAAATTCTTTCTAGTATTATTTATTATTCAATCTGACAACCCATTATAGGTTCTCTCTTAAATTGATTCTAGCTTTAATTATAAATTAATCCCTAAGACTTTGATTCACAGAGAAAAGAAAATCTTCCATAAGATTTATTTTTATAAAGAAAAATAATGGATTTGTCAGTTTGGGTGTCAGTTTTTCTCCTTTACTAACACTTATATTCAATAGCAAAGGGAACAAACAGGCATTTTAATTCAAGATATAGCAGTAAGCTCACCAAAATAATTTTGAAAAGTACAAAGTAATCTATGATTTACAGCAGAAAAAAATATAGATGTTTTGCATTATTAAAAATAATAAAAATTACATGTTTTTTCAAATTTCTGCTGAGTTTGTATAAAACACTCTCCCAACTTTGCTGTCATGGAGACAACCAGTTGATATACGGTAGCCAATAAGACCTGACGAATTAGTCAACTGTACAATCATTTTTGTACAGTGGCTCCCAATCCTGATCCTCTTCATTTTTCTGGGACTTTTTAAAACTACAAGTACTCAGGCTACACCTGAATTAATTGAATCAGAATTTCTAGCTTTGCGAAACAGGCAGGCATGAGAATTTTCTACAATGGCTGAGTAGTTCCATCTTGAAGCCAGAGTTGAAAAGCAGTATTGTTTTTCAACAATATAAGAAAATGAATTTGTTAAAGGGTAAAATATGAAGGAACCTCAAAACTCTATTGACTTATCCAGTGGATTGAGTTCTAAAACTCTTTTAGATAAGTGAAAGACTTTTTCGTCAGTAACCAATCAAAGCAGTTGACCATTTTCCCACTTAGGTCAAGAAGCTACTTAACTATGTTTAGATGGTGGAAATCCAGCAAATAAACTGCTGTTTGTTGAGTAGCTTTTCACATATTGTATTCAAAAGCTGGAAAATGCATTCACTTATTCATCAAAAACTTCTGTGGACTTAATGATTACATGTCAGGAATTGTTCTCAGATGGAATCATGGGATTGAGTCAAACATGACCTCAAAATTCAAGTAATTTATAGTGTGAATGTGTATATTTATTCAACATATATAATTGAGTTCAATTATATATAAAAAATTATTCTAAGGATAGATACCTCGAAAACAAGAGATAAAAACCCATGCCCTCTTCAGCTCAAGGTTTGAAGACTTCCTAGCTTGTCCTATGGACCTCAACATGAGCAACCACAAATTGCAAATTTAATAGATCATTTTGTATCAAAAGGTCAATTATGAAGTGCCTAGACTTTTTCAATTATATGAATATATTCTCTGGGTTCTGCTATGACTCACACAGTGTTAACTTTTTTTTTTCTACTGTGGGTTTTAATTCCCCTTTGCACCAGAAATTGGTTTTATTCGATGTACCCAAGTCTTAAGTTTCTCAATAAAGAAAAAAAACTCCTTCAATAAAAAAATAAAAAAAATAAAGTAAAAACCACCATGCCCTATGGAGCTTGTTTTCCAGGAGAAAAATAGGAAATAAGTGTAAATAAGTTAAAAATAGGAAACAGTAGATGTGGAAAGACATGAAAGCAATGAAGGGGGATCGGGAGTATGAGTAGGAAAAGAGTTGAGGACAAAGTTCAATGGGATATTTAGGAAAGGCCTCGTGAGAATGTGACATTTAAGAAAATACTTTAAGAGGAGAAGGGGTAAGCCATGAGATTACTTGGCAAAGAGAGTTCCAGGTATAACTCTCCTGGAGTTACAAGTATGAACTCTGTGGGTGGTGAGATTGGGCCTGGGATGGAGGGTGAAGGGCCTTTTGTACTATGCTGAGTAGTTTGGACTTTATCATATAAGCAATGAAGGAAATGCCAGAAGTTTTTAGGTAATCTGGAAACAATGCAGATGAAAGGTTAGAATGAGGAGTGATTGGAGACAAACACCCGTTAGAAGGTTCTTATCGTGGTCACAGTCTAGTAGAGAACATAAATAAGTATTTCCAGTTATGGTGAGAGAACTGTAACAATAGCATACTCTGAATCCAACAGAAGTGGAAGGAAGAGGGAAAAATTTAAGCTAAATACAAGTATTAAGAATGGTTTCATCAAGGAAGTAATCCTTAAACTGAATCTCCAGAAATTAGTAAATTTCTTTCGATCACACATGGCAAGGAGAGTCACAAAGGCACAGAGATATTAAAGAGCATGATAAATTAGAGGATGCAAAAGGCTGGTCTGAGCACAAGGAATAAGTAGAGAAAGGGAGAAGGAGAAGCCAAGTGCAAATGCTTTTATGGAATTTGCACATGGTTCTGTTGGCAATGAGGATCGAATGAAAGACATTAAGTGTGATCACAGTAGGCTCAGGTCTGCATTTTCTGTACTTTATAAGGCTGTTCTGTAGCAGTGCTTAGGGAGAATTGAGATTCAGTGAGACTAGAAGGAACACTGGACAGTAGACTATTGAAATAGTTCAGGACATAAAGAATTGCAGTAGACCAGGAGCAGTTGTAGTGCAAAGTAGACTGAATTCAGGAGGTATTTCAGAGACTGAAATCTATTCTATTTGGTGACAAACTATATGTACTTAAATAAGGGAGAGTAAGGAATTTCAACAACATGTAGGTTTCCATCTTGGCCTCTTATACAAAGTAGAGAAAAAAGAGCAAGTGAGATGATGAGGGTGGGCAAGAATCAGTTTGGTTCTGAACATATTAAATTCCAGATGGACCTCCTCTATTTAAATGTCTCATAAGCATCTTGAAATATGAATTAAGCTGGCATAAAAGGGCATTCAATAGATATTTTTTCAATGTTGAAATGAAACATTTTAAGTGAAATGCAATTGGTCCAGCCTAACTTGCCACACTTGCAGTATGTTCCAACTCTTCAAAGATAAGTCTTGCACTCATATCACATGCTATTCGTGTACTAGATAATGCATTCTGTCTCCTAGCAGAGCTGCCAGTGCTAAGTTCTGTAATACACAACATACTTGTGGCCCAGAACCAAAATCAACAGTGCAATGAATGAGAAAAATAGCTCTGAATCGTCTCCCTGACAGAACCCATATGAGGTGCCACTTTTCTTTGGTATAATATAAAAGGTATACTTTCACTTCATTTTGATAAATGTTTAACCTCTATACTTGAATTAGAAAATCTTTAATTTAGATGTAATTGTCAAAGACATAATGCATAAAAGTGAGAGATGTGGTGGTGAAAAATCCGTTTTAAACATGGGCCTGGGAAACAGAGGCATGATTTATTTAAGCTAATACTTTAATACTTTAAACTAATACTTTGTTACAGTTCTAATGATGTTGCACAGCTACTTCACAAGGTGAATGGAAAAAGTACTCGTCCACAGATTTTCATTATGATAAAATATAATTTAGTGTAGTCCATTTACTAATTATTGTGTGATTAAATAATCCATACAAATTAAATAACTTACTGTGCATTAGAAGGTCATAGTAAAAGAAACTTCTTGAGAATTTGTGGCATGAATGAGAATATTTTCTATTGAGAAATTCCTTACTCTTTGAGCTAATATGAAAATGATATCTATTTCTTGTGGGTCATAAAAAAACTCGTAACACATGAATTTTGAATATCTTCTGTGACTGATGAGAATTAATAAAAGAATCATGAATTCTGTATGAGGTTACATTATAAATTAATAGAATTTAAAATGTGTTTTTCTTCCCATTTTAACACTGATTTATTGCTTTGATATCAATGTCTCATTAAATAATGTAAATATAATTATAACAGAAATAATTACATGTCTGAGTATAAGTTCCCTGTCAAAGGAAGAAAATTATTGTGTGTATTTAAGGATACTTAATTCTTATGTATACAATTTGTGCATCTCTCTTAGTGTGTTTATCTAGAAAGAAATGCCACATACTAAACTAAATAATGTCTAAAATCCTTGTTTCCTATTCTTCCTAATACTAGTAACCATGAAGAAACTCAGAGAAAAAGACCTCATTATTAAAAGTGGCAAAATTCACTAATATAACATTTCAGATAGGCCATTTATTTCATTAATCCTGAAAATCCCACATAGTGGTAATATTATTGACTCTATATTACAGGCAAGAAAAATGACACTTAGAAAGAAAATAAATGCTTTGCCCCAACATTTACATACTTAATAATTGGCAGAGTTATCTTGGCCCCAACCATTTATAGTAATTCAGAGTTTAAATCTTAATATTTGTTCTCTACTCCAACATGTGCTGAGAAAATAGAATGCTGGTGCAGAATGACTATGCTTCTGTACTTCCACCAGTAGGACGTGCTCTTTGTGTTATACCATAGGAATGGTAATGTCATTTCAGTGACCCAAGTGTAGTCTCAGCCTACTTCCTGCTAGCCAGTAGCCATCCCTAGGGTCAGATTTAGAGGTGGTGTCTGCAACTTTGGAGCAGAATTATTTGTGACTTAAAGGAAAGAACAATAAATAAGAAGTCAGTGTTTCCTAGTTCTACTCCTGATTCTGCCGAGTGACCTCAGTTAATGTTTAGAGAAGTCAAACCAGGTAATCACTCTAGACCTCTCTTCCCTGAGCTGTGACATGAAGGAGTTGAGACAGATCATCTCCAATTTCTCTTTCCAGGCTTTGATGCTTTCCTTTGTAGAGACCTAATATGTCCCAGCAGGATTCAATGTATGTCCTAGGTTTCACTCATGGAATGAATGGGGAACTTCTACATGCCGCGTGGTTAGCACAGTGAAGGAAGACAATGTTATATTATATCGTTTATAAGAGATGTTAAATGACTAAAAGAAAGGTGATTTGGTTTTAAAAGTTGGAGCCTGGCTCAGGATTCAGATGGCGAATAATTCTAAACAAATATTTCTTTTAGTCACAGCAATCTTATCATTTCAGTTGGTCACCATGGACCAAGGTCATGCCCATCATCAAAATCACTGATGGAAACTAACATGGTAAGGCAAGACCAAAATAATCTGTTGCTGTTGCTGTTGGTGAAACCTGGATATAATGCGTTTGAAATTAGACTCGCCCTGGTAGAGAATCTAAATGAATTGTCGAATACGAACCTCATTTCTCAAAGTATGGGTCAGTAAGCTCAGAATAAGAACTACAGACCTTCTGAATCTGTCTGATATGTGACTTTAACTAAATGTCTTGAAAACGCCCTTATGGTTACTTTATTAGAAAACAGGTATGTTATTCATATACTATCACAAGGAAAATTTTCTTACACAATAGGCATATTATTAATGTGGTATCATAGGAAAATGTCACTAATTGTGAAATATTTAATATCAATTATTGAGTTCTACTTATAACCATTATTTGAAACTTTAAAAAGTAATAAAACAGGCAAACAGGATTTTTTGAGTATGGAGAACAAAAATTAATCTTTTCAAGGGGAAGGTAAGGATATTCAAGAACCTAGCTAGATGCAGTTTTAAAAGGACTTACTCTATGTCCTGTGAGTTATTCTTAATAAATATTTGAGTAACATTTTCTTATGCTCTCTGAAGTGTATTTCTAATGGAATATCCATACTCACCCTCTAGATGTTCTACCATCAAGATGACCTTACCATTAGGATTTCCAGTTCAGTATAAAATCCATCAGTTAACAGTTTTGTTCAAAGATTCTGGAAACAGGGTTGACAATTAAAAGATAAGTCATAGTTTCATATGCAGCTGAGCTAAAAAAAAAAAAAGAAAAAGAAAAAGAAAAAACATATTTCAGAAACACTATAGATATGGAAAAATAAAACTTGAAAAATCAATGAAGTTTTAAGAACATTCTTGAGAAGACTCTATTCCGCTGATGAAGTAGTAGATGCTAGAGCTAACGATAAAGCAATTAGTTGATGCTTTGTTTTTGAGGACCTACAGGCAAGGCATTGTGCTATGCTGCTTCCTAATTGATAAAATCTGATTCTATTTTAGAGTTTTCAGTGCCACTAATATCAATTCTAAATCTCCAAATTGAAACAATGATATGTATTCAATAATTGGACTAGTAAAAATGTGGCACCTGAAACCCTTTATGTAACTTAATTATTATTTCTATTATTATTCTTATTAAAAAAAATACCACAACAGTGATACTAACCAACATTCTTATCTCACGTTTCCTTGACCTTGTAATTTCCAATGACTTTCTTTTCTGTCTCACCAACCCATGAAATAAATGGGTTTTTCTCAAAGAGGTGCTTGAGCCCTTTACGCAGGAGCAATTCATGGTTTCTAAATGCTAGTACAACCCCACGACCACAACTACAATTACCTCCACCCATTGCTCCACACGGTGGTTGGGAACCACTCTAACATCCACCTTGTAACCTCCCAAGGCAGAGCCAAAGTGATCTTCTCTTCTGTAGCTTTTTCTTCCCTCCTCATTCCTCTATATATTACAATGGAATTCACTGCCATCTTTCTTGCCACATTATGAAAGTAGGTTGATTCATTTCTTCTCTTTTTCTCTTCCCTCCCTCTTTCTCCCTTCTTTTTCTCATTGTCCTCTATCTTTCTTTCTCTCTCTCTTTCCCTCTTTCTTTCTGTCTCTCTAGGTGTCTCTCTTTCTCCATCTCTGTCCTTCTCCTTCTGGTCTCTGAGCCAATTGACTTACTCTGTGGTGTTCACTTTTGTGTCTGCAGCATATACTGAAGTTCCTGGCACAGAGTAGGTATTCAATAAATGTTGTTGAATTAAATTGTTCTGCTTTACAAAGGACTGCAAGCTTTTACAACCCTGAAGCATTTTAATTATGCTAATTGACATCCACTTAACCAAACCTGAGGGCACCGGAATCACTCAGGGAGCTTTGGAAAATACAGGTTCAAGGGGCTTACTCCAGAACTACTGAATCAGAATCCGCCCTTCAGGGAAGCCTAAGAAATGGTATTTTGGCAAAATTCTACAGTGATGTTAATTCTTTCCTAAACTGTGGCTTTAAATAAAACCTTTTTAATGAATTTGTGCTATTAAGAAAATAGGAAGATACTCCTTAGGAAAATTTCAGGTCCTTTTCTATTTATGGGATACCCTATAGCTGCAGTCCCCAACCCCCAGGTCACAACGGGTCTGTGGTCTGTTAGGAACTGGGGCGCACAGCTGGAGGCTTGTGAGTGGAAGCTTCATCGCCTGAGCTCTGCCTCCTGTCAGATCAGCAGTGGCATTAGATTCTCTCAGGAGCATGAACCCTACTGCAAATTGCACATGCAAGGGATCTAGGTTGCACACGCCTTATGAGAATCTAATGCCGGATGATCTAAGGTGGAGCCGAAGCAGTGATACTAGCACTGGGGAGTGGCTTCAAATACAGATTATCATTAGCAGAGAGTTTTGCATAATTATTTCATTATATATTACAGTGTAATAAATAGAAATAAAGTACACAATTAATGTAATACGCTTCAATCATCCCAAAACCATGCCCGCTTCTGGTCTGTGGAAAAATTGTCTTCCATGAAACCAGTCCCTGGTGCCAAAAAGGTTGGGGTCTGCTGCCCTACAGGAAAGCAAGGTGACTTGAAAAGCATCACAGTACAAATGCATTGAGCTATCTCATATTTTTGACCATGTCAAACAATAACATATACTAAAAAGCTATTAGGGAGACAGCAGCTTAAATTATTCAACTATATGGGGAAAATGTTTGGTAGAGATAAAAATTCTAAAATATATGTCCCTCCTTTTTTACAAGTGTTTAAAAGTAAACACGTTTCTAACAAAGGTGCTCAGCAAGCTTTTCCAGTTGTATTTGTTTGACGTAGTCTTTATATGTTCTTTTTAATGTGCCAAGTAGAATTTTAAATGCCAGCAGGGGTCATGGTATTTGCATTTGGGCTTGGACTGTTAGAAATCTGAGTCACCCTTTCCTTCTCTTCCTCTTTGGAAGATATGTATATTCCTCTAGTGAGATACCTCTGAGGTAACATGTTTATGTTCAGTTATGCTTTAAATCATCTGTCGGAAAAAGGATGTGAGATTGGAAAGCCGTTGTGTGATACTAGGCTAGTAAATCTTAGCTGTCCAAATCCTCGCTTGTCTCAGCCCCCTCTCTTCCAAGTGAGGTTCCCAAGGGAGAAATAAATATAGAGAAAATGGTAAAGCAAAGTTCCACTTGCATTTTATTGAGAAGTGACCCAAATTCGAATATAGCTATCATTAAAAACTACGTGATTTAGGCCTAAGGAGGCTTCCTTCCCTCTTTTCCTAAAACTTGAAACCTAAATCCAGCCATTTTAACATCTTTGGACCAGGACATATGGGACAGGGTAATGAAGATATGAGACTGATGAGCTCACTAATGACAGATGGCCTGGCCATCCCCTGGGTGGGAGATATTCCCAGCCTATTACCACAGTGTGAGAGGGAAGGAGGTCAGAAGTTAACTGGTAAATCTCTGGACTTCTTTGTAGTGAGATGAAGGGAAAGGATAAAGCCAAAGAAAAGCAAAAATTCAAACTCCTTTTAGTTCAAGAGAAGATATTACCATGGAAAGGAGAAGAAGGCAGGGTGTGTGTGTGTGTGAACTTCAGTAAGACCAATAAACCAGCCCTTCTGGAGGAGTGACAGGTGGAGGACTGAAGGATGAAGCCCCTCTCTGGTGTGAGGAGAGGCCTCCTCTGGAGGCCTAAGGCTACAATTCATTGAGACCTTGCTAAATGGCAGGCATTTTTCATATGCCACTTATGTGGAAATAAACAAAGTCCAACCAAATGAGAATAAGCAGAGGTTATTATTCAGAGCTTTGTATAGCAAGGGAGTCAGCCTCTATCTCTTGCATTCAGTAGACTCAAAGGCAGGCTGAGCAGTGGGGAAACTTTATGTTGAAAAAAGTGTTCAAGTATGCCCTGATTGGAGGCTCTTAGCATACAGAAGCTGTAGGTGGGCTAAATAGAAATAAGCCATCCTATGTTATTGGTTAGGAATATACATTGGCTTTCTCTGGTAGGTCCAGAGTTGGAAGTGGGGGCAAAAATTGGGGAAGCTGTCACTTATTAATCAAGTCCTAGACGTGGAGTTGATCGCTACAGAGGTTATTGTTTGGCTTCCTGGATTATTATTAGAGATATCAGTCTGACTTCCTACAGATCTGATGTAGTAGGTTGGTTTCCTGGGCTAGTTATTATATAATCAATGAAGGCTGGCTTCCTGGGCAGATTGCTATAGATTGTGGATCAAAGTTCTCTTTTTATAGGTTGTCAGCCATTGTTTGTATATTCAGTCTCTCACTTATAATCCTGCTGATCAAAGAGTGATCTATAAACCAGTGGTCAACTGTGAGCTCGTTAAAAACGTGGAATATCAAGTTCCTCCCCAGATCGTTGTATCGGAATCTACCAGGTGATTCTATGCACGTTAAAGTTTGAGAAATATTGGGCCATAATTCACCCTTATTGTACCATAAGCAGGTACTATTCCCATTTTAAAGACCAGGAAACAAAAACTTAAAGGGGTTAATGATTGGCCTAGACAAGTGTCTAGTAAGTGGAAGAGTTAGGATATAAACCCAATTGACTTTCAAGTTCTACGTTTTGTGCTCAACTGAACAAAATCACTAACTTTTCTGAACAGGGGAAGGACTAATAAATGCCATAAAGTGATGTAAAACCATATGCCAGAGGAATGCAAGATAAACTCTTTGGAAAGTGCTGGGCAACATAATGAAGTATCAGTGCTGCCTTTGATCAGGTTTCATTCAGGGGCATCAAAATTAGTGAGCATTGGATCCCCAAGCCAAGGAAAATCCTGCTGTTACGTGTAGTCTTCAGAGGGCTCTCATTGGACCAAGGACTATCGAGCCTTTACCCAAGACATTTCTTCCTTCTCACAGGAAACACATGGATTAATAATCTATTATCATTATTCTTAAACAAGGCATATACCTTCAGAGAAAATAAAATCATATAGATTACAAAAAAGGTGGAATCATGCAACATATACAAAATTTCTGAACTCCTTCTTTGTTCAAAAATAATTTTCTTTAGCATTTTTATTCCCTGTTTTAGGGAATAGAGGAAGACTCGCCCTTAACATTGCAAAGACGTAGAAAATTGTGATTATAAGTTTCACCATTGAAACTGCCTCAAACAAAATTAGGAAGTTATAAAATCATGTCACAAAGGAACTACAGTTCATACACCCAGGGAAGCTATAAGAGGGATGAAAACTTTTCTTTTCTTTTCTTTTATTTGTCATCTGAAACATTGACTTGGCCATGCCTAAGAAGCTTAGCTGTGGATTGTAGCAGACCCTTCCAGGTTCCCAATGGCCAAGTGACCTACAGCAGCTCCTGGAAATACCACAGGTGACAGTTAAAGGTTAATTAACAAAGATTACTGTAATTTGAAGTTTAAATTGAAAGTAAGGGTCATTGGACTTAAATATAAAGCAAACTTTACTTAACCTAAATAATTTGATGAGCAGCAACACTATTATAGTCAGAGATTTCAACACCCCACTGACAGCACAGGACAGATCCTCCAATCAGAAAATTAACAAAGAAATTATGGACTTAAACAGAACCTTAGAACAAATGGGCCTGATTGACATATACAGGACATTCAACCCAAAAACCACAGAATATACATTCTTCTCAGCAGCTCATGGGACCTTCTCTAAAATTGACCATA
>RJWJ010047711.1:0-11008 GCA_004363605.1 Indri indri | reverse complement strand
AGTGGCCATTATTTTGACCCTGATATTCAAGTTCTGTCAGAAATGTGTATCATACACATACTGTGGAAATAAAAGTTTTAAATAGAATACTAAATTGTTAATTCCTCCTGGGTCATTTTTTTTTTCAATTTTTCTCCTTTTCTCTTTTTACTTATATACCCAGAACATTTCCAGACTTCAGTTTTCTAAACTGGCTTTTCCCTCAGTCAGTTCCCACACTGCCTCAGTATTTAACATTTTTTCTAATTCCAGGATATGGGAGGGATTGACTTTGTAAATTACAAACGTGTTCAGACTTCTTTGTCAAGTATCGATCACTCAGATGTGGTCTGTACATTCTCCACAAGCATGGGCTCTGTGATGTATTTCCCCCCTAAACCTCTGTTCATGGTTTGTTGATTAATTAATAATTCTGGTGATTGACTCAGTGATATTTCCCGAAATCTCAAGACTACTCAGAACTATAATAGCTGAAATAAAAATACTATAATTTTCTTGAAACTCAGGAGGGTTACACAATATTATAGTATTTGAGATAGGAAAACTGCACGTCTGTAGGGATTACTGCAAATTTCAAGAATATAAACCAGTTGTTAGGTGGATAAATTTACTCAGAAACCAATGATTTAGGAGATGACTGTTAAAGATGAAAATGAGGGATTCTGATTGGTGGGGATCACTGGAAGAAGCTGCACACAAATTGCCAAAATGGAAATCAAGAAAGACCAGGAAACATCATGTCAAAAAATGGGGAGTTTTGGGAAGATAGGGTTTTTTTTTTTTATTTTTTTATTTTTTTGTTTTTAATGCTCGTAATCATCCCATATTTGTAGTGGAAGGACAAGCTTAAACACTGGTGTTAGCAACACAATTCGTATCACAGAAGAGTGACATGAAATGTGTGTTAAGTACCCAGCTTCCTGTTCCAGCTGGGACCTCTGTGCAAGAACTGAGACACATGAGGCTCAACTCAGCATATGTAAGGTGATGAGGCAACACTGAAAAACATGTGAGCTTTGTACCAATGCAAAAACATGTTCAAATCTTTGCACTGTCACCTAGCTGCAGTGCAGTCTTCAGCTAATTATATGATGTCTTCAGTTCTATTTCTTCATCTGTAAAATGATCATAATAATACCTACCTCATAGGATTTTGCAGGAAGTTTGAGAAGTGTCAACATAATTTCAGGAATATGGCAAGTGCTCAAAAATGGTCATTATTACCTAAAATGCCAGCATATATATGTTTGTGTATATATGTATATATGTACACAGCTTTTTTTTTTTGCCATGTTTACCCTCTATGAAGAATCAAACTAGCAGTCATTCCAAAAAATCTCATAAAACATAACCTCTTTCTTTAAAAAAAGTATGCATAAAAGAGGCATTTGGCTTTGCAAGCTGGTAACATACCCCTATGCTATTCTTATTCCAATTTACCATTGAAAAAACATATAGATTATGCATAATTAAAATAAATTTTATAGTAAATTTTTTAGCATATGTTGCTCTGCAATAGTCCCATCTCACATCAAATAGCAGTATAAGAGTGGTTTTATTCTTTATTCATGTCACATGCCTACCAACAGATCTTAAGTGGCTCTCTGGTATGGGACTTTTCCTTGTGGAATTTAAAATCTATTATTGTCTGCTCTGCTTTTGGACCTGGACCTGTCTCTTTCTTAACCATCTGATATTATCACCCCGTCTTCACAATCATCAGTGCTTCATCTTACGTTGGGTGATTCTCAAATCTGTTCATCTGTTCTCATATTATTTCCTTGGAATGGAATGTATGCCCACTCTCCTCTGCCCAGTCACATGCTTAGACACAAGCCAACTACAGGTACCATCTTCCCAAAGACGGCTTCAGGAGTTATTTTACCTTACAATTAGCCCTTCTTATCTGAAATTCTGTAGTCATATCATTAACTTGTGTCCTAATTTGTTTAGAACACTAACAATTTAAGCCAATTTTCTTAGAAAGATTGTTAATATTTCCCTCTTTCACTCTCAAAAATGTTCCAGGTTGGATATTATGTAAATTATATGGTCTCCCTACTCCCTATTCATCATCCACACGCTTGTACTCTTGTGTTGGTACTATGTTTTCTCATTGTTCTCTCTTCTGTGTGGCCACATCATCTTCTCTACCACACTACATATTCATCTACAGCAGGAGCTCTGTCATATGCTTACTATACAAATGTGGCTTCCCCCTTAATATTTTGAAATAAAAAAAAATCATAGCAGAAATTCAAAATTGAAAATCAATAGAGAAAAATCAATTAAATCAAAAGCTGTTTTTTTTTTAAAAAAAGAACAGTAAAATTGACAGTCCTCTAAAAATAAAATTATTTAAATTAATTTATTTTAAGAAACTTTAAAAAGAATGTCATGTTATCACTAAAGATAGGCATCTTGAGTTGCTCCACAGTATTACCGGGTATCACTGCAGTAGTTGTTTAAAATAGTTTCCAACTCACTAGAATGTTCAGTAAGTAGTTTATAAATCCCCTTCTGATGATGAATGCAGTGTTTTGGTGTTTCATCATTAGTAAAGTCTGATGTC
The DNA here is from genome assembly GCA_004363605.1 of Indri indri. NCBI lineage: Eukaryota > Metazoa > Chordata > Mammalia > Primates > Indriidae > Indri > Indri indri. The sequence goes on along the minus strand of RJWJ010047711.1, from coordinate 8,436 downwards.
TTCTCCTTGTAATATGTCCACCCATGATAATACACTAGGGTTTTATAAGTCCTATAAGGTCTCACATGATTTTGCCACTGTCCATCTCTTCAACCTCAGCATTATCTTTGATTTTTTTAATCCACACCAGCCACACTGGCCTTCTTGCTGTTAGTTTTTAACTTAGGACATATGCATTAATTTTTATCTTAGCCTGAAAGATGCCTTCCCCAGATATTTACATGGGTCACTACTTAGCTTCTTTTGCATCTTTGCTCAAATGACTCCCTCTGGGAGGCCTTTCCTGATTAGCTCAGCTAAACCAGCCCTATCCACAATCTGTGTGTGTGTGTGTGTGTGTGTGTGTGTGTCTGTGTGTCCGTGTGTCTGTGTATTTACCTCTAATTGGCTGTCTCCTGCACCACAGTGAGAGTTTTCTTAGAGCTGAAGCCTTATTTATTTTTGTCTATTTTGTGCTGGCACATGATAAATAATGCTTGAATGAATAAGGCAAAATGAATATAGTGAAATGTTTCCCTACCATGTGTCATAAAATAAATCTTTTGGACATTATGATATTGGGTAAAATTTTCCTCTTTTAAGGTAATAATAAAATAATTACAATAATTTATTAGGAAACCATTGGATTTTTCTAGAAATCCTGTAGTGCTTGCATCCTATTATATTAATATATGTAGATGTGTTGTGATAAGGACAAAAGATATGAACCCATGGCAATATTCCAGCCAGTTGGCTGAGCTGTATAGTTTCCATTAGATTGGCATAAAGTAAATAACATTTATAGAACTATCAGTTAGATTATTAGTTGCTTTCACACATTTTGGAAGTGGAAGATAAAATTAATGAAGCATAAGAATTCCAAATGATGTACTAGGAGAACCTATAAGTACAGTTCTAAGTTCTATTCATATTTTTTCTTGCTTCTTTTAGCTGATTTAGTTCATGGTGAATGTTTGTTAATAAAAACCTTGTCATTCTTGTTTTTTCATTAGTTCTTTTGCTATTAGAACATAATTTTGGAATTTTGTCTCCTTGTACAGTTTTTGCATTATTATTTTTAACTCAGTCTGAGTTTTTACTTTAGTTACAAAGACATGCCTATCAAAATGGATGGTTTAATTTGTCTGGAAAACATATACTTTCCAGTGGTGGATTTTTGCTATAGAATAGTTACAATACAGCATTGATTGTATTAATTCTCTAACGAAGTCCTCAGCTAGGACTGCCACAATTTTGAAACACAGCATGATAGCTATGCTTTTGATGTGGACCAGCACTGCTTCATACACCAATATTTTCATCAATGATTGTGTCAGGGGAAAAAATGAAGAAGATGACCAAGGAGATAATAATGTTGATGTTGTAATACTATACCTAAATGAACACTTTAAATAGTGTAGTAGAATCTTTATGAGATCACTAGGGTGCTGGCCTATGTGGGGCCATTTAAATTTTAATAATAACTGTGAAATACCATACTCCTCTATGCTCATGGTCGAACCCTTTCTTCTCTAATTTTACTTTTGTCAAATGAGTTTATTACTTTATTCCATATCTTTCATTTTTGACACTGAATACTCTCCAATAATGCTAATATTTAGAGCCTCTAAAAGCTAAAAAGTGCAAATTGCATAAATTTCATGTTGATATAAAATATCTAAATATAGTAAGAATCCTATTACCTAGATCAAATTTTCTCAATCTCAGCACTGTTGACAGTTGGGGTAAGCTAATTTTTTTTGTAGAGACTGTCCTGTGCATTGCAGGGTATGGATTAGTATTTTTGGCTTCTGTCCACTAGATGACAATAGCAACCAACCTTCCCCTCCTTCTCTTGCCCCACTTGTGGCAATTCAAAATGTCTCTAGACATTGTCAAATGCCTTCTGGTGGGGGAGGGGTGGAATCATCCCTTGCTGAGAACCATTGATTTAGATTAATTCAGAGGTGAAATATTCTGGTTACCAGTCATCTGAGTTGGTGATTATTATATGCTTTTTTACAAATAATTAGATAAATAGATAAAAGCTAGCTGCTTTAATTTCAGTTTTCATTTTATTTTTGAGGGCAAGACACTATACCTCCTTCATGATTTTAGTTGCACAACATACACATAAAGAGTAAGCATTCAGCATGGTTTCCTAAATTGAATTCAGTTTGGGCTCAATTGTAGTCTGGCACAGAACCATAAAAAACCACTATGTCCCTTTGATTTAATGGATCCAAGTAATCTCAATATTTTGATAATGTATCAGGCCATAATCTTCCTATTAATTGTCAAAATAATTGAAAAAAATATCAAACACTAGGTTGAAAATGTATTGATATAATGACACAACCTGGACATTATAAGATCGTATTTTTTCCTTTCTCATATGAAAGTTTACGGAGTGTAGAAAAAGTTCAGTTACAAGAGCTTTCCAGTTTGAGTCAGCATAAATAATTTACCTGGCAAAGATACAGGTTGCAAATAATGTGGTGAAATCTGAAACAATGCATTTAATTTACTTCTTTTACTCAATCAGTTTGAGGTTATACTTTTTTTCACATTTTGAAAATAATGAAATATTTATTTCCAGAGCTTGTTTGCCTGTGTTAAAAATGAAGCCCATATAAATTAATGCAAGATAATGAAACAAAATGCAAATTTATAGTAAACATAATAAAGGAGGAGGAAACAATTTGCATGAATATTTAAGGTTCTTGGGATCTGAGTTAAACAGACAAGAGAGAAATCAATTTCTTAAATTGTTAAAGAAATTTCAGGTTATCAAATCACTGTTTTAAGGCATTTTATTTTGCATGTCAGGAGACACCATATTTTGTGTATTTTTTAAGAATACAGGGAAGTAAATCTCAACGGAAATCTGCAGTGGGGACTGGGGAGGAGGGGATGGGCAAAAACCTACTTACTGAGTACAATGCACACTATCTAGGTGACAGGCCATATAACCAAAAACATTTGTACCCCCATAATATTTTGAAATACATTTTAAAAAAGAATATAGAAATTAGAAACACTGGACAGATGGTAAATCAGTTCAATAAAGGGTAGCCCATCAACTCTGGGCAAATCTATACAAATCTTAGTGTTTACCAAGAGTAATAAATTGTAAGAACTCATAATTTAGAGTGAGTCAAATCATACAAATATCAATTCAGATACAAAGCAGACTATTACATTCTTTCATGTAGTTTTCCAGTTTTGATTTTTCAACCTACCTCCAATACTTATTTTTTAATGTTCCTCAGTCTTTGTTGCCCTGTTTTAGAAATAGAGAGATGTTTTCCTTCATATTATTTTATAACTATTAAATAGAGATGACTTAAAGTATGTAGCTTGATGTTTAGTGTCTAGCAAGCATTCTCTAAATTGAATTATGTTAATAGCTTAGAATATCTTTTAGATAAAGAATATTTTTGAGACAAAACAAATCTATATATGAGAACAAAAATCCCAAGATTATCCTAATTCAATGCCTAGAATTAATTTTCTCCCACTTGACTTGTTTAAATAATTCAGGGCTATTACTTGCTTCTTGCACTTCCCATCATGTACCAGGATTCTCTGAGTAGATCTAAGATCTGATTACTCCAAAGAATGAAATTTTCTCTTACATATCACATAGTAATGGTTTTAATAATTATAAATATATTTAGTGCTTACTATGCCAGGCATTCTCTATTATTTGTAGTAAGATGGTTAGTTATCTCCCTTTTATAGAATTAAAACTCAGGATCAATAAAATTAAATAGTTTTTCTTTCTTTCTTTTCCAAGATACGGATATAGTTGCAACCAGAATCCCAGGGAGTAATTTAAATCCTGAAAACTCCCCTGACATAGCAAGCCGGCCACTTGTCCTATGTGACTGCAGACTTAGAAATTATAAATATTATCACAGATCACACCTCTGACTTCATCAAATCTTTCAAAATTAAAATTCTTTGTTGATTTCCTTTGTTAGATCCCATTCTTAGAAAAAAAAGGCAACATTTATTTTAAAAGCGTTAGAGCCCATTTGCATAAAACATACTACCCCCAAACAGAAAGCAGCACTCTACCTTTAGTAACAGGTTTGGGGAAGTTTTCATTTTCTTTTATTAAACACAAGGAAAGATATAAAATGTGAAGTTGTAAATTTTATATACACAACAGTCTAAACCTGTACACTCTGCTGCTGCTGCTGCCTTGTTCAATTGCTAGATTAAGGCACTTTATTAGTTCCACTTCAGATTGAAGCACTGTAACATTTAGGACCCTCAGTTTTCCACTGGAGAAGCGGCCGCTATTATTCCTGACCTGTTTGTCAAACATCAAACTGCAGCTGCATACAGGCTCAGAAAGAGCTCACCTCCTAAGGGAAAAGCAAAATTCTCAAGTACATTAAAAAAAAAAAAAAAAAAAGAATAGCCCATAGTTTTCCCTTATCTTTTCCCCTTCTGTCTTTCTCTTATGTCCAATGTGGAGCCACTAAAATGGCACCCAGAGTGATTCTTGTTGACATAGCCTGGACCACAGCTGGAAAACACACACATCTCTGAAGCACAGCTCTGTCACTGCTGGCCATTCTGCCTGCATCAGGACTGTGTTAATTGAGCGAGGTCAGCCAGTTTGCTCTCACCAGACTTTTATTCTCCCTGAGTGGAAGAATGGTTCCAGTGAATGATCCACCATGTCTAAGGGCACTCACTTTCCATGCATGTTATCGTAATGCCTCTTTGCAATATATAAAAATGGCATAAGAGAAATTTATATTGCTATTCACTGGACCAGCTTTGCAGAGCGATCTTAGGACTGCAGATCTTAGCAGCCGATGTGTCCTGTTCCCATCATGGGAATTTCTAATGAAAGTCACACTGCTTATTATATTTTATGTGTCTAAAGCAATTGTGCTTAACATGTTAAAAAAAGAACTATTTGAAAGGCTATCTTAAATAAATTAATTTAGAAGGATCATAGAACCAGCAAAAGAATCCTCTTTTCCCCCTTTCACCTCACTGTTTTCATCTGCAAAATAAAATATGAAGAGTCATCTAATTACATACACTTGGTGCTGTGACTCTCATGTATTAAGAATTCTATAAATATTGTTTTATTTTGTTTGCTTGTTAATGAAAAATAGGTTTTTATAACATATCCCTGCTTTGCCTGTGCCTAATATTTAAGGAGAGACCTACATTTCAGACAATGGGCTTCCATTCCAACCAGGGATGTTTTGTTTATTTATGTTATGAGACAACGATGACAGTGTTGCTTGAGATTTTACTGTCATTTTCTTAGTCACATCTGGCTGCTTGATCCTCAGGGGCTATTATCTTCCATATGCCCCGACCCTCCCTGGGATGCCAACCATTCAGCAGGCTAGAGAGAGATAGGTCTGTGATATTTGATATTGTTTGGATTTTTTAATAAGGTTCACATATAACCCTTTCACTGTTACGGGGGAGTGTGAGTTTCTTCTCATCTAGCTCAAAATGCTACTTGCAGCTAAGCAAGGAACAGCAGGCAGTGTCCTTTTAAAGAAAGGAAAAGAAAAAGGTAAGGCCATTTGTAGGATTAATTGGATAATGTTCACCTAGTTCCTGTTACCCTCTGGAAAAGAAGAAGAAGAAAACTATATATATAGTCTTAGAACTTTGCTAAATGGAAACACCTGAAAGAAAAGCAACTGGATACTTGCTTAGGCAACATGCTAATTGTATTTTAAGTGAATCAGCCTGTGGGTAGGTAGATGCTTACATCTGCAACCCCTGCTATTTATTATCTTTTGGCAAAGATTTTTTTTTTTTTTTACCCCTGCAAATGTCTTCAGCAGGAGGTAAAAATAATGACTGTGTCTTCTAAATATTGAAGAGAGACTGAGAGCTGTGAAGTTCGAGCCCTTCTGCTTTGCAAAATATCTTTCTTGAAATAGATTTGATGGAAGGGATAGGATTCCTGATTGCCGGTGGGAAGACAAGGAAGGGGAGTTAGAATATGTGTCAGAGAAAGCTAATGAATGCCCTCTCCAAAACTCAAACAGGCCTGGATCCCAGTGAGGCAGGATGAAAGAGGGGCCAGGGAATATACTTGTTCTCTCTCCTCTACACACGGCCTCCTCTTTAGAAAACTAACTAGTAGTTCAGCAACTTAAAGTTCATAGATTTGGTAAACGGTAATACTAAGCAGAGCCCAAGGGGCTGAGAAGAGAGCTTCACATCTAGTGCGTAAGTGACTAGAGGCTAACTTTCATTTTGCACTCTTTTTGAAGGACGTTTTGACAATGCTTATCAACAAAGTTAACACTGATTCTTTCACAAGGAAATTTCACCACTAGAAACTTAGTATCAAGAAATAATTACAAATATATAATTATGAATATACACAGATATCTATTAATGTTCATTGCAAAGCTACTTATAATAAGAAATCTTTAAAAAAAACCCTTACATTTCCAACATCAGAGTACAAGTTAAATAAATTATAATATCTTTCTTGAATACTATGCAGACATTAAAAATTAGAGATTGTATAATTTTTGACATGGAGTGATGTTTCTAATGTGTTGCTCATTGAAAAAATAGGTAATCGCTAATGTCCTAAGGCATGTATTATATGTAATGGATTAACTCTACTCATTTAAAATGTTCTTAGCTGTGTACCCTCTTCAGGAAAACTAAGAAAACAGCCACTCAGACCATTTTCTACAGGGCTTAATTTTCTTATGGAATCCTAACTGAGAAAGGCAAGATTCAGTGTGCTACTTCCAGGTCATACATTTATAGGATCTGAATGACACCAGGCTGTTATTAATTTATTAATCTTCTTTCTGTATCTTATAAAATAAGTATAAAGATATTAATATAGATGTAAATATACACATATGTGAGGATAAATAAGGATTGAGATGTATTCCCCCTTTCTAGATACTGCTGCCTTTCCACTACAAACATTTGTATTTTTCAGGATTAATTACCTTATATTATAAATATATATATATCAAAATAACCATAGTTTGTTTTTCAGTTTCATCATAGATCATTTTCATTTTCCTCTGAGCCATTGTACATATAAAATTATTTCTTTTACTTCTTTAAATGAATGGCAGTGGGGGAAGTAGTAAGAATAATTTAGATAATGTTTATATGGAGCATATATAACAATTATACGCTTATTGCTTATATCATGTGTATATGGTTCTCTAATATAAATTGAGATTTTTACCAATTGTCAATTGTTATTTAAACTCAAAGGTATGCCTATTAATATAGGTAGCTAGTTAAAATTTCTAATGATTCTGTCTAGAGATTGCAAAGATACAGCTAAGCTCTCTTTTTTAAGAAAATGATTCTTCACATAAGAGAAAGATAAAGAAAGGAAAAGTAACCGCTGTTGTTTGTACTGTCAGTTCAATGGCATGAGTATTATCTGTCCTCTATTTGTTCTTTTAATGGAAATTGAAAGAATCTTAACTATGAGAGGAAGAAAATGCCTGTGCTATAAAGTCCCCACATTTACAGAGAAGAAAATTGACTATGCCATTCCAAAAGGCAGCAAACAATAGATACTATCATTAAAATTATGTACAAACTTTCAAGCATAGAGTGATACCAACATAAAAAGTAGTAACGAGATTTTCCTATAGCTCCACAAATATAAATGCTGAAAGTAAGTTACACTCATGAAGAAAATGAAGTATTATGTATTATGAAAATAAAAAAAAACTACACAAAGACATAAACTTCACTCAAAGATTTACATTCCAATGCTCGTTGTAGCTTTATTCACGATAGCCTGAATTTGAAAACAGTCCAAATGTCTATCAAAAGGTGAATGGATAAATCGACTGTGGTACATTGAGACAATGGAATACTATTCAGCAATTTAAAAAAATAATGAACTAACTAAATGACTCGGCAACATTCACGAATCTCAAAAACATTATGTCAGGTGAAAGAAAACAGATTCAATAGATGACATATTGTATGATTTCCTTGAGAAGAATTTCTGGAAAAAAACAAAATTTAGGGACCAAAATCAGATCAATGAATTCTAAGCGGTGGGAGATGGGGGAGGAAATTGATTAGAAAGGAGCATTGAGGAACTTCTTATGGTGATGGAAATGTTCTATGTCATAATTACGGTTGTGATTACATGATTCTACTCTTTTGCCCAAAGTTCTTTGAATTGTACACTTAAAATTGCTGATGATCATTCTATATACCACAATAAAGCTAATTAAAATAATCCACATTCAATAAATAAAATAAAAGAAAGAGAAAAAAGTATTGATTCAAACATTGAGCTTCCAATTGAGAACATTAATTTAAATTCCCAAATGAAGTTAACATTTCTATTTTTTCTATTCCTCTATAGTAAGATTTATATTACATGTGATTAAATAGCTTTATCACTATATTTATTTTCTTGAAAACAAAATGATAAAGAATGATAAT
>RJWJ010047710.1:0-10868 GCA_004363605.1 Indri indri | reverse complement strand
TGCAGAACATAGGTTCTGCTTAAGCATGACATGGCATATCATAGTGGTTAAGAACACAAAATTTGGAGTTTAAGGGGGTGGGTGGGTGAAGAGAGGTTGATTAATGGGTACAAAAAACAGAATAAATAAGACCTAGTGTTCAATACATCAGTAGGGTGATTACAGTTAGTAATCTCTTGTATATTTCAAAATAGCTAGACGAGAACAAATGTTCCCAGCATAAAGAAAAATAAATGTTTAATGTGATGAATGTCCTAATTATATGAATGTATCAAAATATTAATATCACATGTGCCCCAAAATGTGTATATCTGTTTTGTATCAATAAAAAAAATTTAAAGTTGGAATGTAAGCCTCTTAAATCCCTTGTAGGAGTGTGAGAGAAAATGCTCAGAATGGTCCCTGACAGGTGGTATGGGCTTGTTTTCTATGACGAGCCCACTAGCTGTTAGAAGGCCCCCCTTCCAACCCTGTTGGGAGGAAATGGTTGCACAGTGATTGTTACTGTCAGGACATCTCATCCAGGCAGACTCCAAGGGAGGGGGTACTTTTGTTGATGCTGATTGGGATTCTTTCCTGACGTGCATATATTTCATTCAGTTGCCATAACCCTCTTGGATAGTGTTAGAATGAGGAGAACGTGGTGTATGCAGAAGGAAACAAAGTGCCCAAAGTCAAAAGTGGTGGTTGTGGAACCACCTTCAAACCAAGGCTACATGACATTTCTGCCCTTTGAAACACACTTGCATCAGCTTTTCCCAAAAATTAAGTTACTACCTATAAAGTACTGTTTATCCTTCTAGCCTACATTCTCCCAAATCCCTCAGGAGGGCCGGGAATCAGAGAAATGGAATTGGCCTTAACTTGTCAACAATTGAGTTTATAGGGACAAACACCCTGGTAGCCCCTGAATTATATAATTAAAGGAAGGATGTTGTTCAAAACGAGAGGTGTGTATACTTTGTAGCAGACAGTCTACAAGCTCAGTCACAGGGCTGTGTTTCATTCTTTGGTTCTTAGTGTTTAACCCTTGAGACCTGCTTGTTGCCCAGATTGGGCACAGACAGCAACACTGCCACTTACTACCTGGGTGAGACCTTGGACAAGTCAGCCAACCTCTCTGGCCTTGGGTCTTGTGTAAAATAGGTTCAACACCTTTTTGGTTGTTTTCAAGAATTAAAGGTAGTGTATGTAAATCACTTGGCACGTAGTAGGAGTTGCTTAAGTGTTGTAAATTTATGTTAATTGGTATATGTTTGATGTTCTGCGATAGGCCTAAATTCAAGAGGTTTCATTGGTGGCTTGAGCCCTGTTTTTTCCTGGAGGAAAAAGGGGGAATGTGGGGATTATTCACTTTAAAGGTACTGAGTAAACTCTGATTCTGGGGTTTGTCAGGTTTCTCTTCTTTTTTTCAAGGCATTCCTAAAATGTATGAAGAACTAGGCTTTGAGAAGGACAACAATTTGGAGAAGGACCCAGGTACAGCTTTCTATTCTTATTTCAGCATTACTCTATTTTTTTAGACAGTCTTACTCTGTTGCCCAGGCTGGAGTAATGGTGGCCTGATCATAGGTCACTCGTAGCCTTGACCTCCTAGGTTGAAGCAAACCTCCCACCTCAGCCTCTTGAGTAACTGGGACTACAGGCAGGCACCACAGTGCCTAGCTAATTTTTTTATTTTTTGTAGAGACTGGTCTTCCCTATGTTGCCCAGCCTGGTCCGGAACTCCTGGTCTTAAGCAAGCCTCTTGCCTCGGCCTCCCAAAGTGCTGGAATTACAGGTCTGAGCCAGCACGCCTGGGTGATTTTTAATTCATTTAATATTTGAGTGCTTACCTACATCAAACATGGCATTGAGTCAAACAGATATGTATAGTCCCTGCTGTTAAGTTGGCAAAAATAAGTATATGTGCCCCTCTGCCCACTTTTCCGGTGGGAAAAAAATCTAGTATCCCTCTTCAATGCTGTTTAAAATAGAGACAGGGCCTCACTCTGTCACCCAGGCTGGAGTGCAGTGGTATGATCATAGCTCACTGCAGCCTCAAACTCCTGGGCTCAAGCAATCCTCCCACCTCAGCTTGCCAAGTAGCTGGGACTAGGGTGCACACCACCATGCCCAGCTAGTTTTTTAGAAATTTTTTGTGAGATGGAGTCTTGCTATATTGCCCAGGCTGATCTCCACGTCCTGGCTTCAAGTGATCCTCCTGCCTCGGCCTACATGCATGAGCTACCACGACCGGCCTCAAATCATTTCTTAACCACTATCAAGAAAGAAAAAGAGATATTTGCTCCCCCGAGTCCATTTCATTCCCTTTCTCCCCCAGTGTGGAAAAATACTGGATGAGTTGAGTCCTAGGGACAGGTTTGAATTCAAAGAGCACAATAGAGTTTCTTTAAATGTGGTCTGAGGACCACCTGCATCAGTCACCTGCCTGTTAAAAATACAGATTCCTGAACTACTCCCAGAGATTTGAATTTTGTAGAGCTCGGGAATTCACATTTTTGCAACTCTGAAAGGTTGAGATTCCTCTCAACAGCAGTGGCTTTCAAAGTTTTTTGAATATAAACCCACAGTAAAATATATATTTTATATATCACCATTTACTATTAATATATATATACACACTCACACACCCCTCAAAAAATTTCATGGAATAATACACTTACAGGCAATGCATTCTCATTTTATAGTCTAACTTTTTTCTCCTAATGCTGGTTCTAACTCATTAAATGGATTTTAATCTGCAATTTGAAAAACCCTGCTCCATGGTGTAGGTGATCAAGTTTCAATCACAAAGGCAGAAAGGAGCTAGAAGAACCCTCAGGGGTCATCTAATTTAGCAATTCCTGCTTGCTAAGCCTTGCACAGTACTGAGCTGGTTATAGGAGGATTACCTGAGATATTTGTTTAAAATATAGATTCCTTGGGAGGCTGAGGCAGTAGGATCGCTTGAGCCCAGGAGTTTGAGGTTGCTGTGAGCTCGGCTGACGCCATGGCACTCACTTTAGCCTGGGCAACAAAGCGAGACGCTGTCTCAAAAAAAATAAAAATAAAAAAAATTATAATATAGATTCCAGGCTGGGCACAGTGGCTTACACCTGTAATCCCAGCACTTTGGAAGGTTAAAGTGGGAGGATCACTTGAGGCCAGGAATTAAGACCAGCCTAAGCAACATAACAAGCCCCCATCTCTACAAAAAATTTAAAAATATTAGCTGGGACCGGGCACCATGGCTCGTACCTATAATCAAAGCACGTTGGGAGGCCAAGCCAGGAGGATCACTTGAGCCCAGGAGTTTGAGACCAGCCTGTCTCTACAAAAAATAAAACAATCAGCCAGGTGTGGCGGCGTGTGCCTATAGCCCCAGCTCCTTGGGAGACTGAAGCAGGAGGCTTGCTTGAGCCTTGGAGTTGGAGGCTGCAGTGAGCTATGATGATGTCACTGCACTCTAGCCCAGGCAACATCGCAAGACCCTGTCTCAAAAAAAAAAAAATATATATATATATATATACACACACAAACACACACATATGTGTATTAGCTGGGTATGGTGCTGCATGCCTGTAATCCCAGCTACTTGGGAGGTTGAGGCAGGAGGTTCACTTGAGCTGGGAGTTCAAAGTTATAGTGAGCTATGATTGCACCATGGCACTCCAGCCTGGGTGACAGAACGAGCCCCCGTCTCTAAAAAATGTTTTAAATAATAAATAAATACATGGATTCCAGGCCCCAACCCCGGAGCGCTTAAAATGGAACATAAGAATCTAATGTTTAACAAGCTTCCTAGGTGAATTGTATACACAGCCAGGTTTGGGAATTCTAGGATGCAACCCTTGCCTGTGAAGGCCCTCTGGAATGGCAGAGGGTTTGAGTTTGCCTCTGTTGTATAGAGGGCTGGTTTCTCAATTTGTTTATCACCTTCAGATTACTTATGAAGTACTATTATTTACCTGATATTTTCCTTAAAATTCATAAAAGAATCCTGTCACTACTGAATTTACACGTTTAACATATTTATTATATTATTTTCTAATATATTAAAATAAATAACTGTCAAAAAAAGTGTGTCTCGAGCCAGTGACAGTGACATGAGCCTGTAGTCCCAGCTACTCATGAGGCTGAGGTAGGAGGATCACTTGAGCCCAGGAGTTCCAAGGCTGCAGTGTTCCCCGATCAAGCCTGTGACTAGTCACTGCACTCCAGCCTGGGCAATGTAGCAAGACCCTGTTTCTAAAAAATAAAAATATAATTTAAAAATGTGTTCTGTTAAAGTCATTCATTCAATAACTTCTATGAGTGCCTACTATGTATTAGGTATTGTTTAAGGGGCTTAGGATACAACAGTGAACAAAGACAAAAATCCCTGCCTTCGTGGAGCTTACATTCTAGTGGAGGGTGATGGACAATACACAAGGAAATCTGGAGACTGTTGTAAGATGGTAGGTAGGTATGTGCTGTGGAGAAATGGAAAAACAGGGCAGAGTGAGGGGATGGGGGATGAGATTCGAAGGGAGTAAGAGTTGGCCAAGAGGATCTATGAGGAAGAGCATTCTGGAGAGAGGGAGGGAACAGCCAGAGCAAAGGCCTCAGAGGATGTAGCATGGAGCCCCTTATGGCCAGGTGGAGTCGGGGAAGAGGAGGAGATGAGGTCAGAGAAGTGCGGGGGCCAGCTGCGTGGGCTTTGCAGGCCATTAGTAAGACTTTGGCCTTTACTGTGAGCAAGATGAATCATTCGATGCAGAGTTATGAGCAGAGGCATGCCACAATCTGACATCCACTTAGAAACCATGACGGCTGTGTTAAGAATAGAATACGGGGGGCAAGGGTGGAAACAGGAAGTCATGGGGCCTGGACGCGGGGGCAGCATCGGAGGTGGTGAGACGTGGTCAGATAACAGATATATCTTGAAAGGAAACCAGCTGGGTTTCCTTGGACAATTGGATAAGGGATATGAGACAAAGAGAAGTCAAGAATGACTGAAAAGGCTGAGGTGGGAGGATCACTTGAGGCCAGGAGTTTGAGACCAGCGTGAGCAAGAGCAAGACCCTGTCTCTACAAAAAAATAGAAAAATTAGCCAGGTGTGGTGGCCCCTGCCTGTGGTCCCAGCTGGTATTACTTGGGAGGCTACGGCAGGGGGATCACTTGAGCCCAGGAGTTTGAGTTTTTGCTGTGAGCTATGATGATGCCACTGTACTCCAGCCCGAGCAACAGAGTGAGACTGTCTCAAAAAAACAAAACAAACAAACAAACAAACAAAAGTCTAAAATTTCAGGCCGAAGCAACAAGAAGTGTGGAGTTACTGTTAATTTAGATGGGGAATTTGGTATGGGGCAGATTCAACAGGAAACTAGGAATTCTGTTTTGAACATGTTCAATCTGAGATGTTAGTGATCTGAGGGAAGATGTTGAGTACGTATCCCGGAGTCCGGGCTGCAGATGAGTGTTTGAAGGTCTTCCGCACAGAGATGTCCAAATTAACATCTTGAGACTGGGTGCAGTTGTAAGGGAGTGGTTGTGGCAACAAGAGGACCTGGGACTGACCCTGGGGGTACTTCAGCATTTAGAGGGCTGGGAAAACAATAGGAATTGGAGGAGGAGTCTAGGAAGGCGGGAAGAGTGAAATAGGAGAAAAGCCAAGAGTGTGGTCTCCTGGAAGCAGAGGGTGCGTGTGAGGAAGGGATGATGATCTTTGTGAGTGCTGCTGAAGATCAAGTGGGCATGGGGGTCCCCGGTGGCTCTCCCTGGAGCAGCGCTGCCGCGGGGATGGTGGGAAAGCCTGAGCACAGTGGGCTTCAGGGAGGAGCAGGGGAGGGTAAGTAGAGACAGCTGGTGTAGACAGCTCTTCCCAGGAGGTCTGCCGCCAAGGGGAGCAAAGGTGGGAAATAGGACTTTTTATGGTGATTGGAAGAATCCAGCACAGAGAAGGATTGATGTGGGGGAGGGGGACTTGCTGTGGCAATATCCTTGAGTGGGTGGGGGGTCAGCTCTGAGCACACAAACGGAGGGCTTAGACTTGCATAGAAGCGTGGCAAGGGTATTGGCACTAAGTTGGAGGCTGAGTGTGTGGGTGCAGATGTTGGTAGGTGGTAGATACGTGATGGAGATCTGTGGACGCTCTCTTCGGATTGCTTCCGTTTTCTCAGTGAAGTAGGAGCAGGATAGGAAAGAGTCATCTAGGAGGGTGGGGGAACACTACCAGAGGACAGGACCCTCTCAGTAGAGCGCCCGTGGGTGAAGAAACAGGTTTGAGAGGTAAAGGGCCACGCTGAAGATCACGCAGCTAGTTAGTGGCAGAGCCAAGCCTAATCCAGACGGCCCGGTCTCCTGGCCTGGTACTTGATAGGTCCACAAGAACACTAATCATTTCACCATCCTGACAATAGAATCCTCCTGACTCTTCCTGGTGGTGTCACATGCTGCAGGTCTGTGCTGATACAGAGAGCTGTCCTGTGAGCAGCCCGTGTGCTCTGGGTTCTGTCCTGGCCGCCCTCCAGCCCTGCTTTGTATCTGTGTCCTGCTGGATCAGTGATATTCCAACTTGAGTGCTTTAGAGTCTCCTGTAAGGCTTGGAAAAAATAGATTGCTGCCCCTCCCTGAATTTCTGATTCAGTAAATCTGGGCTTGTTTCTGAGACTGCATTTCTAACGAGTTCCCAGGCGATGCTGAGGCCATCGATCTGGGAACCATGGCATTGTACTGCACACATCTTTCTTGGATTCGAGCTCATGAAGTCGGCAGGCATCTGTCCTCTATCATGCCTTAGCAGTACCTCCATTGACTGTTCTAAGAATCTTTGCTGAACTCATTCATTCAGCAAATTTGTATTGTGTGCCTGGCTGTATGGGGATCTGGGGGGTACAACTATGGAAGAAAGTCCCTACCTTTGCATAACTTGAAATTTAGTAGGGGAGACAAATGCATAAATCACCAAATGCTTCCCCAACTTCATTCATTCTAGTTTTGCTTTTATTATCTATCTATCTATCCATCTATGTATTTATTTATTTATGAGAGAATGACAGGGTCTCGCTCTGTTGCCCAGGCTAGAGTGCAGTGCTGTCATCACAGCTCAATGCAACCTCAAACTCCTGGGCCCCTGTGATCTTCCTGCCTCAGCCTCCCGAGTAGCTGGGACAACAGGTGCATGCCACCATGCCTGGCTTGTTTTTTATTTTTTGTAGAGACAGGGTCTTGATATGTTGCTCAGGCTGGTCTTGGACTCCTGGCCTCAAGTGATCCCCCTGCCTTGGCCTCCCAAAGTGCCAGGATTACAGGTGTGAGCCACTACACCCAGCTGCTTTTATTTTTATTTTTTATTTTTTGCCATAACCAGGTACCACTTGTATTATTACCTAATGTTTACTTCAAATGGATTTATTTGTTAAATTTATATCTCTATATTCTACTATAAATGGAACCTCAGTCTCACTAGCTGGTTAGATTCTGTTGGCTGCTAAAGGCTGTGGGCCTGAAGCTTGTTCCAGTCAAGAATAATTAGCAATGATTAGACAGATGCTAAAGAGAACTGTAATACTGTCTGTTCCTGAGCATTTACCGTGTGCAAGACAATATATTATTAACTCATTTGATCCTTAGCACAACCCCATTTATACTATGATCCGTATAGTACAGTGAAGAAACTGAGGCACAGAGGAGTCAGCTAATAAGTGGCATACAGGGATGGAACCCAGTCTGGCTCCAAAGGCCATGCTGGTAACCACCACCTTAATACACCGGCACGACGCTGAACCTTTCTCCTTGTAGTTGGAAAGGGAATAACATTCTCACTTTGTGACTCAATATTAATTAATGTTGCATCTGCGTGCCATCTAAAATCATTTGTGTCGCCAGTAGTACCCACCTCAACTTTAGGATACACTAGGTTAGAAGACAGTGTGACATCTGGTGTACCAGGTGTTTGCTTAGGTTATTCTGTGAGTACTGTGTGGGGGGCGGATAGGGGGATGATTAAGAAAACCCATTTGATTTAAATCTCAGTATCATGAGTGAACCAGGCAAAGAAAGGGGTTTGGGGAAAAGTCATTTCACATAAAGCAACAGTGATCACTCAGGTATGGATGCAAGAAGAAGGTCGTTAAATTATCTGGTGTGTCTGCAAATGAGAGAGGTGTTGAGGGCAGTACAGGAAATGTGGCTGAATTGACCAGATTTATGAAGGGCCTTGAATGTCAGTCCAGCCCAAACCTGATCCTGAAGCCCAGTCAGCTGCAAGGAGGAGGGCACAGGCTCTGAAGCCACAGGGGTCTGGGGTAGAATCCCAAATCTGGCTCTTAAAAACCTTGTGATCTTGGTGGGTTTCTTGAGTTCCCTGAATTCAGTTTCTTTGGTAAACAGGGGTACATATTTCTGTCTGACTTGGTTGTTATTATAAGGAGCAAAAATGATGCAAGTGAAGTACCTGGCATATAGCTGTGACACGACGGGTCATCCTTATTATCAGTTACTTGGTGTTTAGAAGCTCCTCCCGGCAGCAGTGTACAGGGGACAAGGCTGGGCAGAGGCAGAAGAAGCAGGAACACTGCCATACTCCTGGTGAGAGACGAGGTGACCTAACAGGCAGCTGGAGAGGGGACGGTAGGTAGAGATGGTTGAGTGATATCTGGTGTTAATTACTGCTGTTTGCAGGCAACCCTGAAAGTCCATAGCAAATTTTAATTATAGTTTGGCTGAGACACCCTAAAAGGTGTCTATTATGGATGTCGGCTGCTCGTGAGGGTGACGGAGGTGAAGAGAAAATGATGCAGTCTAAGGAGAATGGTTTCTGAGACAGAAGCCAGCTGGAGATAGAGTGGAGGTCACATTCGGCAGAGACTTGCATCCTTGATGGGAGGCAGCCTCTCTATAGACAGAGTACTATTCATTCTGCAGCAAAGAGAAAAAGCCATTTGTTCTCATCATTTTCATCCAGCATAAAAATTACTTATTAAAGGAGAAGAAAAAGATCAGGCAAAGGTTCAAAAGAGAATTTAATAACTGCAAAGCGCTGTATTCCTGGATTTATATCATCGGTGGGTATCTGTCATCTTTTTCTAGTAATACTTTATTTCATATTACAAAGGCAATTATATAGAGGCACACATTTGGGGAATTCTCAAAAGTCTTTTATCCCTCCAGGATATCAGATGTTTTCGGTAGAATTGACAAGCTTCAGTCTATAATTTTCGAGGCTATACTTTTCTCATGTTTTCAAAGATGGTAACAACACGTGAAGTCATCTAGTGTAGGTTCTGAAAAGGAATTACAGTATAGGGAGCTTGGCTTGAGATACGTTAATCCAGAATCCTGGTCCAGTCTTTTAAAGTATCTGCCGCTGATTGGAGCATATCTAGAGGATCAGTTTGGGGGGGTTATGTTTTAAGAGGGAAGTTGACATATTAAAGTAAGGTCCGAGGAGGGCCACCAGGTATAAAGTATGTAAGGTGTCTGGACTGTCTTCGATCTTCTGTACAAGCACATCTCATTCATCCAAGCTAGAAGCATGTAATTGTCCAGACTGGTGCGTTAAACCTAGACTGACTCCACTGAAGCATAACAGCCTGTTAGAGCTGAAATAAAAGGCTCCTAAATTCAGACTTGCCATGTACTGTTGAACTTGGGTTTGTGCATTAACCTCTCTGAGCTTCAGTTTCCTTATCTGCAAAACAGGTAATACTACTGCACAGAATTAATGAGAACTAAGTGAGATCTTTATGTGTAGAGTGTCTGCCATGTAGTAGGTAGGTCCACAACAAGCATTGGTTCCAACATACTTACATGTTATTTCTAAATAGCCTTTGTATCCATCCATCTATCTACCTAGTTATTCATCTAACAGATATTTTTTGAAGGCTGGTGTATTTCAGGTACTGTTTAAGCTCTAGGTATACTTACTCTCATGGAGCTTACATTTAGTAAACAAACAAAAGTATGTCAAGCATTGACGAAGTGGTACGAAGAGTAACTATATGTAGAGAATGATGGGCGGTGTTGCAAAGGGTAGTTGGGGAGACCTCTGCAAAGGTTACACGAGCAGACGTGAAGGAAGTGAGGGAGCAGCCTTGCGAAGATCTAGGGGAAGAGTATTCTAGACAGATGGAGCTTGCAAGGGCCTTGACATGAGACATGGCCCCTTTGAGAAACAGCAGGGGGGCCAGTGTGAGTGGAGCACAGCAAGGGAGTGGGAGGATGGAAAGAAAAGAGGCTGGAGTGGTGCAGGGCAGACCTCTTAGGGCCTCGAAGGCCATGGCAATGAAGACTTTGGGTTTATTGTATGATCAGATGTCATTGCAGGGGTTCGAAAAGGGACTGAGGTAGTCCAATGTCATTTTTTCCCCCACTGTGGGATTTTGTCTCTATACCTTCTTTTTTCTTTTGTATTTTTTTTGTTTGGTTGGTTTCGTGGTTATTTTATTTTTGAGATGGGAGTCTTGCTATGTTGCCCAGGCTAAAGTACAGTGGCTATTCACAGGTGCACTCATAGCACACTAGGGCACTACAGCCTCAAACTCCTGAACTCAAGCAATCCTCCCATCTCAGCCTCCTGAGTAGCTGGTGTGCACCATCGGGCTTTATTTATTTTTTATTTTCTTTCTTTTCCTTCCTTCTTTTCTCTCTTTTTTTTTTTTTTACTTTTTATTTTAGAATGATTTTAGACTTACGGAAGAGTTGTAAAAGATAGAAGTCATACACACAAATGAGTGCAAATAAAATGGGGAAGATGGGTAGATTGTATCAATGTCAGTATCCTGGTTGTGATATTATACTATCATTTATAAAAGATTATCTTTGGGGGAAGCGCTTGGGGCAAAGTGTACAAGGGATCTCTGTATTATTTTTTGCAACTGCATGTGAATCTACAATTAATGTT